>VMDR010022810.1:0-15985 GCA_007922815.1 Macrotus californicus | reverse complement strand
TAGCATAATTTCCTGTGGCTTTTAGCCTATCAGTTGGAATGGGCAAAGGATACAAAACCAGATCAATTATGTTGCATGGATTCCTCTTTTAGCCCACATGTGAAGGGGACTTTGCTGTGCAGACCCCTTTAGGCATTTTTGAACAAAGTAATGCCTCACTTTTTGAAATTTGTCTTGAAGAAGTATTATTCTTATCTGTTTCCAATGAAAATTAGAAAAATTTGGAGCTAAATTATTGTCTGTATTAGAATAATTTGTATTGCTGGATACACTTAGGTAATGTTTTTTAAAATTTGAGGTTGAAGTATAAAACACATAGCAAAAAGCACACATATTATAAGTGCATAGCTCAATGAATGTTTACAAGCTGAACACACCTGTTTAACCAA
This sequence comes from Macrotus californicus, assembly GCA_007922815.1. Classification (NCBI taxonomy): domain Eukaryota; kingdom Metazoa; phylum Chordata; class Mammalia; order Chiroptera; family Phyllostomidae; genus Macrotus; species Macrotus californicus. The sequence goes on along the minus strand of VMDR010022810.1, from coordinate 15,596 downwards.
TACTCAGACCTGGAAAGAAAATATCTCCAGCAGCTCAGAACTCCCCGCCCCCATGCTCCTTACCAGTCAGTGCTCCCCAAAACTCGCCCCCAGAGTAACCACTTTCCTGACTTCTAACAGCATAGCTTAGTTTTGCCTGCCTTTGTGTGTTATATACATTACTTATACAGGATGTACCCTTCAATGTCTAGCTTCTTTCATTCAACATTGTGTGTGTGAGATTCCTCTGTATTATTGAGTGTAGTTGTAGACGTTCATTCTTGTTTTGTTGTAGTCTTCCATTGTGTGACTGTATAACAATTTATTTATCCATTTTTACTGTTAAAGGGCAGCTTTACATGGAGGTGGTGGTAGAGGGGACGAGAAGGCACTGAAGGAGGGATCAAGTGACTCTACATTTAATGTCCTGTACCAATACTCTCTCAGAAGGAGTTATAAGCTAGCTACATAGATTTGGTTCTGCCCTCTAGGTGCTCATTCATTCTGGGTAGTGAATACCTTGAGGCCGGGGACTAGCTTTGCTTATCTTCCTCTTCCCCACTAACTCAGGGTCTTCTACAAGGGCACTTAAGTGAGGGTTGACAGGATTCAAAATAGCTTTTCCAAATGGAGAAACAATAAAATGCAATTAAGAGGATATAAAACTTGAGACATGAGAAAAATAGTACAGGACCTTCCAAAAGAAGAGACAGCTAAAGGAAAGAGGAAGGGGAAGAAGATATGACATAAAACAGCATAAAGCAACCCTTAGCTATCTTGCTATCATGTGAATGAGCCTAATGAGATAGAGTTTGTAGGACACTACTAAGTCCTCTGATAAAATATAAATAAAACAGTGCTTTGGTTTGCTGTTTTCTTCTTCATGCACAGCAACTTCCCTTGACCTCCTACCTTTGATCATTTTAAATGTATTTTGTTCTATTTGCACGATTTTTTTTCAATCCCTAAAGCAGCAATGGAACTGAATAAACCAAAAATCGAATAAAGTAGACATTCATCACAGCCATGTAGATGTTTGGTATATCAGTCAATTTTGCTTTTCCAGTTTATTTTTTTTGTATCAGGCTTCACTGTGGATTCTACAAATTCTAGTTGTTGTTTTTGTTGAACACATTGTAACTTCTATTATTTTTTCATTTCTTTTGACTTGATTAATCATAATCTCAATAATCAGCACACTAATATATGAATACTTATTGCTACATCCCAGTATATGTTACCAAGATAACTGTAGAGCTATACCACAGTGCAATATGTAAATTATTGATTTAAACATAAGGTGCCTATTTAAATATACTGCTGCATTCTGCTAGCAAAAACTTCTAATGCTTTATAGGAGACTCTCATTTTGATTACAAAATTAAAATGGCCTGCCCATTCTGGTAGATTCCGAGAGTTAACAGTTTGGTTGCTCCGGGAGTTCACTGCCAGGTAGCATGAACAAGTGGCAGACTTGACAGGAAGTCAGGGTGGAATTTGATTTGGTTGATTTCCAATCTATCCTGTTAGAGCTTCCATAACAAAATACCACAGACTGGGTGGCTTAACCACCAGAGATTTATTTTCTCACAGTTCTGGAGGCTGGAAGTTCAATATCCAGGTGATGGCAGGGTTGGTTTTGCCTCTCTCCTCGATTTGTAAATGCCCTTCTTCTCCCCGTATCTTCACATGGTCTTCCCACTGTGTGTGTCTGTGACCTAATCTCTTCTTCTTATAAGGATACCAGTGATATTGGATGAGGAATCACCCTAATGACCTCACTTAATCATAATGACATCTTTAAAGACCCTATCTCCAAATACAGTCATATTCTGAGGGGGTCTTGGGAGTTAGAACTTCGAGATATGAGAAAGAGACACTTCAGCCAGTAACACCCTGTCAAAAACAATATCTGAAGCTTTGATATAAAATAGTCAGATCAGGTATATCTATGCTCGGAAGATTCTCTTGATGCCTTCACTTCCCAGATCTTCAGTTGCCTCTCTGCTTCTGCTGCGGCTCTGGCCTTCCTCCTCTGTTTGAGACTGCATGGTTTCACCCTCTGGAGCTGACCAGTCACTGGTGCCTGCTGCATGGCCAGACAGATCAGTCACAACCCTGAGTTTCTGGCTTTTTCTCCTTCTTTAGGACTTGGATGAGATGCTGTGTGGTGGAGCATAGGATCTCATTTCTGGAGCAATAGCCAAAGGGTCCAGATGATGCAACCCAGAAATGCAGAGAAATTAAGTCCCCATTGGGGCAAACTTTGATCAAGTGAAATAAAAGGTGGGAAAGGGCTGGGTAGATAAAGTCCTGTTCTTTGCCTCCCCCATGGCTGGTTCCAAGCCACAATTTCTCTGTATAGTTAGTCTAGGGACTCTGGCCTAGTGGGAACATTACTATACTGAGTAATCAACTCTCTGTCTTCACAGATAGATAGTTGTAAAGTGGTGACCAGATCTGAAACACACAGAATCTTACAGTGCTTCCCATTCCTCTTTGCTTCACATCCTTCCTCTCTCTCACTCCCACTGCTCTGGGGCTGTACCTGCCAGGTGAAGCATCAAGATTCAGTCCTCGCCTCAGGCTCTGCTTTCTGAAAAATCTGGGCTAAGACAATATTTTATCCATTATAGAAATATTGTCCTAATTAGAAAGGTGATAATAAATTTGTATTTAGAGAAGCATTATTCTTCAGTATTTATTATAAAGCATTTCATCTCTGGGGTTCCCACTCGCAAGGGGAGGCACAATAAAGTCCTGACAAATTGCAGTAAACATTGCCAAATATTAACTCAGTAGCACCCCTAGACCTATGTGGATTTATCAAGTGGACGCATCTGCTTTGCTAAATAATTTTTTATTTTAGTTTTTATAAGCAAGTGTGTTTAGAAGTTGAGCAAGATTATTTGTTAAACTATTCCTTCATCTGCAACAAAGAATGTGCCTCTCCTTTTAGCAGATTTATGTTGTTATCCATGGGGCCACATCATTATAATGGAAGTTCATGAATAAAACTTTTTGAACTATTTTAAAAAACTCACCAGAAAATTTTACCTTCTTAGAAATCTCAAATATTGAAATATAATGTCTGACTCATTATTTTTTAAAGTATCTTTTATTGATTATGCTATGACAGTTTTCCCAATTTCCCCCCCTTTATCTAACTAATTATTTTGTAAAAGTATGAAGTAGCATCAGGAGACAGTGCATGTGGTATTGACATTCATGCTCTCTTAGTGGGCCCCAGAGAGTAGAGGAAGTCAGAAGACTTTAACTTCATGTGGGCTTGTAACTAGTGAGGGCTGGGTAGCAGATATCCCTACTAGATCAGAAAAGAATGAAAAATGGTAGATACCTTATTGATATCTGGAAACTCCTAGCAGTGACTGAGAAGGTTTTGAAAGGCATTGGGGGTTGTATAAGAGAGGGCAAAAGAAAGAGGCAAAAATAATATTACTGTGAATGTGACCACTGACTTCTCCCAGGCTGCTTTAACTCAAGAAAATGGATATCACCACAACAATGTGTGTATGACTCAAGAAACTGAAAGAGCAAAATCATGCAGAATGAATAACTATGATCCTTAGCATGTGGAGCTCTCCTCATCTTTTACTAACAAAAGACTTTAATCAGTAAGTGGCCGGCAATCTCCATCACATGTGCTGGGTATAGAATGCTAGAAGAGTCCATTCGTCCTTCGTTGCATGGCCAAAAAGAGATTTATGGCTTCCCTCACAGGTTTGAAATGAGACTAGCAGGACTTTGAGTGATTACAAGATGTCTATGATAATCTTGGAAGACGTCTAGGATGAGATTGCAAAATGCTTGGGGAAACTTGATCAAGATTTTGGTGTAACTTCTCAAAAAGACTTGCTGCCCTTCAAGGACTATCCTGGGCCATGTCTACCATGTTTAACCTTTACATATAATTTTTTGGCTATAAAGTCTGTTTCACAACATGTGGCATAGTTTCTGCCTTCTGACTTCATTAGAACTATTATTAGATATGCTGTACATAGCGTGAGCAAGATAATGAAGAACTGTTTCCAGGAATGATAGTGTGTTTGCTTCATACCAGGCAATATATGAGTAGCCATGTTTAAATCATCACTATATTATATCTCCCCATTAATCCTTCAGACCTAATCAGCTAGAAGAGCAAAGTGACCCATGGAGGTGATGTATTATATGCCAGGGTATTCAATAGTAGATGACTCAAACCATTCATATTTGTATTACTGTAGACAATCATATAGATCTAAGTCCTAAGCAAATATTCCACCATTGCATATGCAACCCACACATGAAAGAGTAAAGTAGCTAAACCCCATGAGGTAGCAAGTGGCTGCTTTTAACTATAGGTGCAGTCAGGGAAGGGGGTGGGGAGGGGAGTGAGTTTCATAGGGGGAGACAGGGCATAATCATAGGAAAAATAGCTGCTGCATGATGGGGAAGTCTTTCAGGCTGTGCTCGGAATTAAAGGCCATTACACTATCTGAGGATGCTCAGAGGCTGTGCAGGGTGAGGGACGGTAATAGAGTCCTTTGCCGATGGAGGCGAATTACCTCCACAGCATTTTCTACATCTCCTGGTTTTGTGACAGGCAAAGGGGGACAGAAATCACTAGAGCAATAAAAATGCTCTTCATGTTTTGAGGCACAAAGCAGGTAGAGTGAATTTTTAGCAGTTTCAGATGGCAACTGGGAGCACTTTGAGACCAGAAAGCAAATGGGCTGCCGTAGGACCTGCAGGAAAAGCAGGCAACAAGGAATCTCTGTTCACCTGCTCCCCAAGCCAGACCCAGAGGAGTAGTCCTTGCTACCTTTAATGTCCTTCCTTCCCTTTCTCCTCCCTTCCTTCCTTTATTCCTCCTTTCCACTATATATATCATATTTATATATAAATATATTTAATGTGGTAGAAAACACACACCATGAGATATACCCTCTAAACAAAATTTTAAGTGTACAGCACTGAATTGTTCATTACAAGCACAATGTTTATAGCAGATCTCTAGAAATTTTTCATCTTGTGTGACTGAAATGCTGTATCCACTGAACGTCAATTTCCCATTTCCCCTCCCCACAGCCCCTGCCAACCAGCATCTACTTGCTGTTTTCTGGTTGCTCTTCCTTGTCCTTCGGGGTCCATTTGATCCCAAAGGGCCTATCCTTGTCTATAGGACCATTGTGTCTCTGCTTGTCCTCTTCTCACTAAACATGCTCTCGCGTGTGATGAATGACCTCATCATAGTATCATTTTGAACAGCAAAAACATGATTTTGAAGTAACTCAAGGGTTCCACGTTACAGGATTGGGTAAACATGGTTATTTTTTAACTGGATCACTCTGCACCATTTGGTGAAAACTGCACTGTACAAGTACAACTGTTGACATAGAGAGATGTTCATGGTGTTGCTTAGGTAATAAGCCATGTTATAATATTGCATGCATAATGTGACCCCATTTGTGTAATAAATGAATATATGGTGGCACTTGAATGAATGTTCACCAAAAATATTAATAGTGTTTCTCTCTGGGTGGTGGGATTTTGTGTGATTTGAGTATTATTTTTGCTTGCCAGCGATCTCTAGATTTTCAACAAGGAACATATATTTCCAGTGCAGTGAAAAAGAAGTATATGTTGTATGAAAAAAATTCTCTTAGGATATGAATCCCAGTCAGCCATTTGACTGCGTAAAACTCTGCAATAAATATTTAAGCAATCATTTCAGATGCAGAGTCAGCTCTGCTCGGGGAGAGAGGCCACACTCGCTTACTTCCCAGTCCTTTTTAAAGAGAGATTTTTCTTATTTCAATAAAAGCCAAACTTCTTTTTTCCTGGAAACGTGTGCTACAAAGCAGTGATAAACAAGATAAGTAATGATCAGGCCTTGAATACGGCGTTATTTTATTGTTGCAACTATTGTAAGGGCCAACTTCACCGCAAAGTGTGGGAATGCATTCGACCCGTGGGAACGCAGAAGACACCAAGGCACTCACACTGCCCCAGGACACATGTAACATGTACCAGAACTTAACATTTAGATGGTTGTTCTTGAAGTCCAATGATGTTATATTCTGGAGGTCTTTTCTGATCGACAATAATGTCTATCACTTGGTGAGCTCTATCTCCAGGTGACCGCTCTATGTGCGTTATCTCGTTTTAACCACCTTGTGAGGTAGGTGATGATCGGATTTTATAGAGAAAGGGATTGGCTTGGAGAGGTCAAGCTGCTTGCTCAAGGTCAGCTAGTATGTGGTCAAGCAAATTTCAGACCCTTTCTGCCAGTCTCCAAATCCAGCACAGGAACTTGTCCATCTGTCTCCAGGTCCACACTGAAGGTCCGTCCTGTCTCTTTGTAGACAACCATGTTTTTGACCTTAAACACTGGTGCCCAGGTTAACCCTTTGTTTTATTTTTCCACATTTTTCCCAGAAAGACTTCAGAGTACAAGGTTTGCCACAAGAGGTAATACTTAAAAGATTGCCCTTCATATTAGGAAGACCCAAATCTTCAAAGAAGTGTTCCCCAAATGAACCAAGCAGATCATGAGGGCTGTTTAAGGGGGTGGCTGTGAAGAACACTGCCCACTGGAACAAGCAGGTGCACGTTTTCTGGTGAAACGCAATGACTTGTTTTCTTTAAAATTCCATCACTTTGAGAGTCTGAATGGAGTTCTTTAAAAATCCACTGCTTTGATTCAGAGATACTGGGCTCTGTCCCTTAGCAGCTGTGTGACCTCAGGCTTGTCACTTAACCTTTCAAGTCTCAATTTCACCGTCTTAGAAATGGGTGCTATACTAATGTCATTAGGGATTTTTGAGGAATAATGATTGGGTCCCAGTCCTCCTTATCTGGCCTATGGAGTCGTTCCTCATAGAGTTTGAGGTCTGAGGGCTCCTCATACTGTAAAGCAATTTCGATCTTTACATGGCCGATTAACATACAGAGCTAGTGTCTTTTAATGCAAGTTTTATACATGAAATGAGGTGCCAAGTTAGCAGCCCAGGAAAACAGAAGGCTTATAATGAAAAAAAAAGTACAGTAAAAAGTTAAATAATTTTTTAAAAACCCAGAAGGCTTATGTTTTTTCCCCCCATAATACACTGTGAAGAAATGAGTCAGGTCGTTTTTCTAACGTCTTTTTGAGTGTGGGGTGCCGATAAGCTACACAAACTCCGAAATCTTTGAGAAACCTTTCTGCTCTGACTGAGGAAAGAAGGGCGAAGGGTTATCCAGGAATTTTCTGGAACCCGTAGCTAAACTCTGAAATAGCCAGGCCTGTTCAGTTGAGCGCTTGCACGGGAATCCTATTGTGCCAGGCCCTGGGTATTGAGGGTTCAGAAATAAATAAGGCCACCACCTTCCCTCCAAGGTCCTCAGTCTTGGGAGATGACAGAAGCACACGCAGATCACTTTAATAGCCTGTGGCCGAGCCAGGGTGAAATTTGCCCAGGGTGTTCTGGGAACCCAAGGAAAGATGTTCAGCTGATCCTTACTTGGAAGAGTGGGGCTGACAAATATTGATGTTACCAACAGCTATACAAACCCTAGTGAGGCTCCCAAGTGGGCTTCAGGAACATAACACAGATGCAGGACTGGGAGCAAAAGGCTCCCAATTTTTCCAGAAAGTTAACCTCATTTCCCACCTCCCAGCTGTGCTCGGGTGCAGTTTGGGAATCTTAGGAGTAGAATAAGTGCTTCACTTCTTCTTGCCCAGCACCTGCTAAGAGACAGACACTGAGGGGGAAAGCGGGCAAGGTGTCTACCGGAAGCTTATAGTACAGTGAGTGCATTCGTTTCCCAGGACTGCTGTGGCAAATTACCGTAAGTTGGATGGTTTAAAATAACAGGATTTTTTTTGCTTTCATAGTTCAGGAAGCAAGAAGTCCAAAGTCAAGGTCTCATTAGGGCCATGCTTCCTGTGACACTCTGGGCAGGAGTCTTCTTAGCTCCTGGTGGCGATCTTTGGTCTCCCTCGGTGTACCGCTGCACCAGCTGCATAACTCCAGTCCACTTCCATTGTTCTTCCTTCGTCTTTTCACATCATCTTCCCACGAGGACACTAGTCTTATTGGAGCAAGGGCCACCCTACTGTAACATGACCTCATCTTAACTAATTATATCTGCACTAACTCTATTTCCAAAGAAATTCACAGTCTGAGGTCCTGGGGGTCAGGACCTCAGCATATCTCTTTGAGGAATGTAACTCAACCCATAATAGGAAGACAAGGCAGGTGCACAAATGGGAGGGCTCCTCCGAGCCCTCCCTCCCATGACCACCTTCGTGTCTCATTGATCTTTAACAAACAGATGGCCACATGTTTCTCTAGCAAAATCGGTTTATTTGGAAATAACAAAGAATTGCAATTTGAGATATGTGGTCCTAATGGGAACCACGCTAAACTCCAGAGAAACAATGGAGAGGAGTGCTCTTTTATGGGCTTGGGAGGGGCTGTTGTGAAGGAAGAGTCCACTGAAGAAAACTAAAAGTTTGAAATATAGTGACTTGTCCTTGGCTGAGTTATGGCAGCCTCCCCTTGGCTAGGCTGTTACTGGCAAGAAATCTTTTCTTTTTCCTGGAGAGGTAAAGTAGTGTCCCTCCCTGGTAGAGATGCAGGGTACATCTCTGCCTGTTGGGGTCAGTAGTGTGTGTTGAGTGACACGTGTGAGAGTTCTCTCTTCTAGCCTCCCTACTCCCTTTTAAATGAGGTGGCTCCACAAACACAAGTGCTGGTGAGGATGTGGAGAAAAGGGAACTCTCACGCACCGTTGGTGGGAATGCAGATTGGTGCAGCCCCTGTGGAAGGCAGTATGGAGGGTCCCCAAAATTTAGAAATGGAACTGTCTTATGATCCAGCCATTCCACTTCTGGGAATATCTCCAAAGAAACCCAAACACACTAATTCAAAAAGAATGTACACACCCCTGTGTTCATTGCAGCATTATTTATAATAATCAGGATATGGAAGCAACCCAAGTGCCCATCAATAAACGAGTAGATACAAAAGTAGTGGTACATAGATACAACGGAATATTACTTGGCCATGAAAAAGAACGAAATCTTACCATTTGCAACAGTATGGAGGGAGCTAGAAGGTATAATACTAAGTGAAATAACTCCAACAGAGAAAGACAAATACCATATGATTTCACTTTTGTGTGGAATCTAAAGAGCAAAAAAACATGAACAAACAAAATTGAAGCAGACTTATAAATACAGAGAATAGACTAATGGTTGCCAGAAGGGGAGAGTGTTGGGGGACTGGGAAAAAAGGAGAAAGGATTGAGAAGTACAGCTTGATAGTTACAAAAATAGTCCCAGAGATGTTACCTAAAACAGGGAGTGCAGTCAATAATATTGTAATAACTGTGTGTGGTGCCAGGTGGGCACTGGAATTATCAGGGAGAGCACTTTGTAAGTTATATAACTGTCTAACCACTCTGCGGTACACCTCAAACTAACATAAAATAATACTGAATGTCAATTGTAATTGAAAAATAAATAAATAAGTTAAAATTTTTAAATAAAAAATAGCTCTTTCGAGTATAACTTCTCCAACAATGTAGGCAGCTTCAAACTATATGTACTACGTTCTTTGTGCCAGAATCATATTCATTAGAATAAACACTTCCTGAAATCCAGACGTTGTTCTACACTTCACATAGAAAGCTTTACCCTCATTGAAAAGTCAGCCGCCCCACTCTAGAAGGAAGTTGGAGTGATCGACAGGCTGTGCTTGTCAAATGCCAAACAAACAAACAAACAAACAAAAAAAACATTTGCTGCAGTCACATTGTGACTTTGTGGGTATTTCCATAAAGCAACCACACTATAATTTATAAGATGAACCATTTCTTCATAACAGAAGAAAACTACTGCATTTTCCTCTATTTTCTGTGATTTCTTAAAATAGCATAATAGAAATATTTCAGTTCCTTAAGTGTCCTGGTGACACTCCGTCTTGCACTTGGGGGGCACATTCTAAGTGCACCGAGCTATTGTGAAATAATAATGAAGGAACTTCGGAAGTAGGTAGATGTACTTAAAGAAAATGCCAACATTCACTGAGGCAGAAAAAAAAAAAAGACACAAGCGCAGAGACCTATCACTTTTGTGGATGAGAAGACTAAAGATGTCTGTGTTCTCCAGTTTACGACACAGGTTTGAAAAGATTCTAGTCCAAATCTCCAAGGATTTATTGGGGGGAAGATGATAAACATTCAAAAATCTGTCGACAAAAATAAATAGGAAGAAGAACCAAAGTAATCTTGAAAAGCAGTATTAACCAAGGAATGCTTGCCTCATTAGAAGCCAGAACGTTTTAGAGAAAGTGCCTGGTCTCATTGAGAAATCTCTGTTTTTTGTTTATCTGACTCCCCAGCGTTCGTTAAAGACAATAATGAAGGTTGGAGCAGAAATGTGGTGAGATATATATATGTGTTATCAAACTATATACACATATATGTAACTTTTGAACATTGCAGTGAGGGAAAGCAGAACTTATTCTGTTAGGAGTGAGGGTTTTTGTTTTTTTTTTTCCACAAGGGTCAAATTCATTCCAATTACATCCTTGTGCGGAAGTCATGATTTTCTTTAGGATGTTCCCACTGATTGCCTGGAAGTGACATGGAGCTTTTATTATTAATAAAGAGGGCTCAGTATGTTCTCATTAGTGCATTCATATAATGTTAAGATGTTCTGATTGGTTCCAAGAGCAGATAGATACCGAGAGCGTTTAAATGACAGAAAAATAAGTGTATTATTGATACTTAGATTAAAAGACAAACTTATTGAATCACTACAACCGCGTCCATAAGCATCTTTCATAATTTCCTGGCTTCTCATTTTCATATTAACTGGAATGAATTTCTTCTAAAATATAATAGGATGGGAGATAGAGGGGAAAAATTGACTTATTGATGGAAGGAGAAACAATTCCTGCCCCTAAAGAATTAGGTAGCTTTTTAATTTAAAGTTTCAGTAGATGAATAATGTTGCTGTTTCCCCAGAGTGAACTTGATTGGAATTTCCACCCAGCCTGAGAGAGCCAGGAAAAGACAGTACATTTTTCATAGCTCTGAACCGGCAGGCTTCCTCATCCCTCCTCATTTTCCATCCTGTAGTGCTGGTTGGATCTAAGGTTCAATGCTCCAGTCAAGGTTGAGGATACGGAGTGACATCTTGTCGTGGACAAGAATGACTCAGCACTCTGACGTCAGTTATAGGACATCAATGCAGCTAGAATCACATTAAGCAGAAACATTCATTTTTCTTTCCCCCCCATTGCTCTCCCCTGTCCCATCCAACCCCAGCTCCCAAGATCAATCCCCACCCCATTGTCCATGCCTGTGAGTGCTTTGTACATATTCCTTGACTTGCCCCTTCCCCTTCTTTACCCCATTATTCTCCTTCCCTGCTCTGGTTGCTGTCCGTTTGTTTTTTATTCCTATGTCTCTGGTTCTTTTTTGCTGGTTTGTTTGTTTTGTTGATTAGGTTCCACTTAGAGGTGAGACCGTATGGTATTTGTCTTTCACTGCCTGGCTTATTTCACTTAGCATAATGCTCTCCAGTTCCATCCATGCTGTCGTGAAAGGTAGGAGAGCCTTCTTTCTCTCTGCTGCGTAGAATCCCATTGTGTAAATCAAGGTATCCACCTCCCTCCAGGCCTCCCACCCACCCTACCCCAATCTCATTTCCGGCATTGGTCTACAGAAAATGCTAGGCTTTTTCCTATGCAACCTGCCAAGTTGTCTGTTTATTCTCATGTAGAAGAATATGTATTTACCCACCCTGGCTGGTGTGGCTCAGTTTGCTGGGCACCATCCCACAATCCGGAAGGTCATAGGTTTGAGTCTCGGTTAGGGCACCTGCCTAAGTTGTGGGCTTGGTACCAGGGTCTGGTCGTGTAGGAAAAGCAACCAATCGATGCTTCTCTCTCGTCTTTCTCCCTCCCTCCTCTCTCTCCCTAAAATGAATAGGCATGTCCTTGGGTGAGTATTAGGAAAAAAAGAATGTGTATTGACTCTGACGACACTCATTCAGCGCATCTCTTTCGAGTGTGGGCATTTAATATCTTGGTGAGGAATAATCCAGTCCTTTCCCATAGCATCGATGCTGATCGGTGGCAGATTTACATCTCCAGCCCCAAGGTCTCATTGCATTTCAGACCTACACGTTCTGCCTCTGTGGAACATCAGTCTATAAGCCAGAAATCTGGGAGTCATCCTCAACTCCTCTATATATCTAATCTCTTATACCCAGGTCACAAAGACCTGTTGCTCCTAGCTGCTAAATATTTCTCAAGTCCATCCTCACATCTCCATCTTCTTGCCACTAAATTCATCTGGAAACCCTCATAAGGTCTTGCTTAGAATATAGTAGCAGCCGCCTAACTGGCCTTCTAATTCTTGTGGTGTGTCCTTTCAACCTAGTATCAATCTCGCTTCCAGAATGACCTCCTAGAATGCATCTGATTATATCAATGCCCTATTTAGAATCTTTCAGTGGCCCCACCACCAGCAGGGCGAAAGGCCCATCTGAGCATGCCATGTGCCACCCTCGGGAGGGGGCACTTGCTTCCCAGCTGCCACCACTTGCTCACCACTCCCTGTTTGCACTCCTTTCTGGCCATACCGAATTACCTGCAGGTCCCCACATATGCCTTGCATTTCAGTGCTTTGCATTGCTGCTCATGTCCCCATCAAATGAAGTCACCATCCTTGCCCCTCTATCGATCTGGTTTATTCCCACTCACTCTTCCACATTGAGCTCATACCTTCGCAGCCTCTCAGGAACATTCTCTGACCTCCCGAGGCAGAATGTGCTCCAGCAACACTTTGTTGTTCAGGGCTAATGGAACAGAGCTAGAGGGGACAGACTTGTAACCTGGCAAGCGGGCTCTGACTCCTTTTTGCTGTCCTACCTCCTCCAAAAGCTGAGGGTGGAGGTACTGTTGGGCTAAGTTAGATGTGTACCTGAAAGCTTACCTACTGACCCTAGGGTCCCTGGGCCCCCTCTTGAAACCCAACTTGGGGTAACATAGTTTTGAAGGGTATGCATTATACAAAGATATGAATATTCCTGGCATTTGCAGAAGGTAGGGCACAAACTTACACAGTACACTTACAACTCCATTATTTTGTTAATCATTATTTTGAGCTGATTCCAAAGATTTTTTTGTTTTGGATTTTATTTTCTGGTATTTTGCATATTCTAGAAGGGCACAGCACTCATCCCTGACATTCAGCTTGGGGGATAAAGGAGCCCCTGTCTGGGTTCCCCCATTCATTCCCACCTCGGCATGCCTGCTCCAACACCCTGCTCTATCTGTTCACCGATCACTTTGCCTACGATCCCTGAGAACGTGGGCCTCTTGCATCGGTTTTTATGCCTTAGGCACACTGCCTGGCACATAGTTCATGCTCAGCAAAGTTTGTCTTAGGGTGTAACTATTATAAAGATAATACAGCTTCTCTTACTCCATCACCTTTATTATGTTGCTCTTGATATTAAAGTGGCCTTGAGGTTAGAGTCATGAAGATTTCTTTTGGGTTTTTAACATCTACACAATACTCAGGTTATCGCTTCATTGTGACATATCTTGTAGGAGACACAGGAAGAAAATGACTGTCCCTGTGTGTGTCGGGGATAATTCCGTTGGGCCGTTAGTTGATGCTGTAGTTACAAGAGAAAGCCACCAGATGGCTTAAGGAAATGAGTTTATTTCCAATGGAGATTTTAGCTTAGAAATCTGGGATCCCAAAAAGCATGATTAGAGGGAGATCAAAAGGCTCTCTGGAGTGAACCCCAAATAACCAACAAAAACCCACTCACCAGTATCATCTGATTTCAGGAATGGGTTTGCAGCCTTCAAAGTGAAAAACTAAACTGTCACCCTTCCAGTGTCTACAAGCCTTAATAATGACAGAATAATTAATGAAATTCAATTCAATTCCACAAATATTTATGGAGTGCCTAAGTCCCAGTTAAACTTTATGAGGGGATTATGGAAACATATGCCACCCAGAGCCCAAGCTACTAGACATGGAAAATGCACGGTGGATTGGAAGCAGCGATGGATGTCATTTTCTCTTTGTGTGCGTGAGTGCTGGTTACTGTCTCAAGGAGAAATGCCATGGAAATGTAGCCGTGACCTAGAAAATGTGTGCATATTATTCGCAGGCAGAGTAGGTAAATAACAAACCAAACCAAACCAAACCAAAAATATATAGTACTATAAATCAAAATGTATTTTATGTGGTCTTTGTATAAGAAAACCAGACTTGAAATTGCTGGATTAAAACATGTTAGGTCATTTAAAAATAGCCTCTGTATTAAAAAACCTGAGAGGATATACACCATTGGTAGACTATATTCAAGTGCCCCTTTTATTTTATATTCTAGATGCTCTGTACTATGTGAAGTTTTAAAAACAAACACGTATTTATTTATAATTTTGGAGTGTAAAGAATTAAATAAACCTTGCTACGATAATTCCACCTATTTACTTGACAAATATGCTGTGGCGTGGGCACTCTGAAAGAAGTAGAGTCATAAATTTGAATTTCTAATTTCTATTCTTACTACCATTAAGATAGTAAACTTTGTGAACCTTTCTAGACTATTAAAAGAGTAAATCAGCGCTGTGCAAAACAGTATGAAGGTTGCTCAAAAAATTAAAAACAGAACTGCCTATGACTCAGTAATTCCATTTCTGGGTATATATGTGAAGAAACCCCAAACACTAATTTGAAAGGCTATGTACATCCCTATGTTCATTGCAGCATTATGGAAATAGGCAAGCTATGGAAGCAACCCAAGTGCCTATCAATAGGCCAGTGGATAAAACAGTGGTGGTACATATATACAATGGAAAACTACTTGGCCATAAAAAAGAATGAAATCTTAACCATTTGTGATGGTATAGTTGGACCTAGAGGGTATTATGTAAGTGAAATAAGTCAGTGAAAGACCAATACCATACGATTCCACTTATATGTGGCATCTAAAGAATCAAATAAATGAACAAACAACATTGAAACAGACTCATAGATACAGAGAACAGACTGATGGTTGCCAGAGAGAAGGGGGGTGTGGGGTGGCTGGATGAAAAAGGGGAAGGGATTAAGAAGTACAGATTGGCAGTTGCAAAATCGTCACAGAGATATAAAGTACAGCATAGGGAATACAGCCAATAATATTGCAATAACTACATATAGTGGCAGCTTGGTAGTGGAAATATCAGGGGGAACCCTTGCAAAGTATATGATTAACTGCTGTACCGTACACCTGAAACTAATACAAACTAACACTAAATGTAAACAGTAATGAGAAAAAAATGTGAAAATATTATATCAGTTGCAATGCCTGCTTTTAAATATATATCTTAAATATATATTAAAATACATTAAACTATACTTTTAAACACCTGTTAAAAATACATATTAAACACCCCTTTGGAAATATTCAGTATCAGATCTTTTTTTTCTAAATCCTCACCTGAGGATATGCTGTTTTTTTTTTAATTGATTTTGGAGAAAGAAGAAGGGAGAAGGAAAGAGAAACACGGATTGATTGGTTTCCTCCCTTACATGCCCAGACTGGGGAT
>VMDR010022809.1:0-15980 GCA_007922815.1 Macrotus californicus | reverse complement strand
ATATATATGACCCATGGACATGAACTAAAGAGGGGGAGTGTGGGGGTAAGGGGTGTGCAGGGAGGGGGGTGGGTGGAGGAGATGGGACAACTGCAATAGTATAATCAATAAAATATATTTAAAAAAAAAAGAATGATTTGTCTAGATTCCCTTAAAGTGCTGTGCGGGGAGGTTTTAACTCTGCCCCCTTTTTCTCTTGCCTCTTGATAGAATTAATTACCTAATAGCTAGTAGAGGCACTCCAAATAATTTTACTGACTATAGAGTTACATTTGCCAAAAATGACCAGAAATGTTCCCTTTCTACTGCTTAATAGCAAACCATGTTTGGCCAAATTGTCTCTCAGGTAAGAAAGAGTAGACTGAACAGAGATGGAAATGTAATGAGCAATATCAAAGGATTGGTGTGCTTAACTTCCCAGTATGAGAACACTAATTTTCTGTGTGTAAGAAAGGTGTCTAACTTACAAATCAAGAGTAATCTGCAGAGATTTGGGAACACTTATCAACATTTTATAAGATTGCTACATGAGGCTCCAGAACACAAACCATCTTTGTCTGTGCTTCTTTCCTTCGCTTGCACACACACACACACACACACACACACACACACACACATCCTGTATAAAACCACCTGGCACTACTCTATACAGAATGATATACCTGTTTAAACAATGCAATGCTATTGCAATGGAGAGGACTAATTAGCAAGCTCATTAATTAGCTCCTGTTTTTTCCTAAGAGTTGTCAGCTGTAATCATTTGTTTTCCAAAGTTGTCTGCCATTATCATCATCACTGGTACCCGGTGAATGCTCGGATGTGACAAATATCTTACACTGCCTGCTGAGCAAAGCCTTCAGTGCACCAGGAGTTGTGGGCAAAGCATAGAATTTCTCTCGACAAGTGGCTGCTCCTTGGTATAGAACACTAAAACAAAAGACTAATTTCTAATTTGTTTGTTCTACGTCTCCAGCAGCAAAGAACCACAACATATAGACAGCAAAGTAGCTAGAACTAACTTCCATAAATCAGTTATAATTCACAGACAATTTATTTATGGTCATGCAGCAATAAGAGCTCATTAACTACATAGTAGTGAATGTAGATTTGCCTTTAATTACTTATAAAGCTGTGTGTCTTCTACGTCCATTGGTAATCAAGTACCACAGTTGTAGGATGTATAATGTTACTTTAGTTATTTGTTTTCTTTTATCTTTTCCCCACCAAACCATGTCACTCTTGAGACAGGCTCCTGAGGACTTCATCTTTGGGTCTCCAAAGCCTCCATCCAGACACAGTGGGTCTTGTTAGATGATCGATGGCTAAGAGCGAGAAGCGCATATGAATTACTCTGAAAGATTTGTTTTTTTTTCAAGTGGGACTATTCATGTAGAGGCAACACCCAGAGAATGTATGTGGGAGAGTATATGCCTAATTTCATGCACTGTAAATGCATGCATCACTTTCTCCTTGCCATGGGCCCTTTAACCACATGGATAGTAAGAACATACAGTTGGCCCTTGAACAACACAGGGATTAGGGGCAAGGACCCCTCTCCTGCATGCAGTCAAAAATCTGCATATAGCTTTTGATGCCCCAAAATGTAATAATTTACAACCTGCTGTTGACTGGAAACCCTACTGATAAAATAAAGTCAACTAACACATATTTGTTATATTACGAGTATTATATACTGTATTTTTACAATAAGGTGAGCTAAATAAAATGTTAAGAAAATCACAAGAAAGAAAAAATACATTTATAGTATTTATTGAAAAACATTCACGGAGGAGTGGACCCGCGCAGTGAAACCCACGTTATTCTACTGTAGTTTGGAAGTAACTGTTTTTCTCCTCCCTGTACATCTGATTCACCTCACCCAGTCATGCTGTGTTCAGCGGCAGCAGTTACAGCAGCCTCTGGAAGATGCCAAGCTACCCAATCTGGTGATGGTTAGAAAATGGGGTTAGAATTTCAGGATGACAGAAGGGTTAAATCAGCTTTCAGATTAACATCCCAAACCTGATTCTCGTTATTTGCCTCCAGTTGTGACAGCAGCTATAAAAAGTTAGCAAGCAGAGTCTTACCATGCCTCTCTCTTTGCCTCTTTTGACTTAATTCTTTGTCTCTGACTGAGTTTTCTTTGCTGTGAATCCTTAGGGAAGGGATAGCTACATGTGGGAGGGGATCTCTATGTCACCCAGCATATCCAAAATATTGCCATTTCAACATGTAATAAAGGTTTTATAAAGATTAAAGAGGTATTTTAGACTTTTTTGTACTAAGTCTTCAAAATTCAGTGTTTTATGCTGACAGCACATCCCGACTAGGAAAAGGGGCATTTCAAGTGTTCGATAACCTGGTAGCACCCATACTGGAATGTTCAGGGTTATGAGAACTGACTGCTTATCAGCTGAGGTCTGTTGAAGCTTAAAGTGGATGCCAGATAGATAGAGAACTGATCATAGTTCTGGGACATGAATAGTAAAGGAAAGTCCCCATATCCAGGAGCTCTCATTTTTCTATTCATAAAAGTAGCAGGATTTGTGGTCAAGATGAACCCATTTCTGTTCCAGCTATGTAACTTTTCCTCCCAAATTCTATCTGAGAGAGTCTGAGTCTTGCTGTAGTTGGAGATGAATCAGTATAGCTCAGTATGCAGTATATTCTGTTGGTCTTAGAGAATTTCAAAACTTTTTAGTGTCAGTGATTCAGCCAGTGATGAGACCTAGCATTTCAGGATTCTAGAAAAATACTGCAACTCAGATTTCAGAATAAATATTAGTTGGATAAATGATCAAACGAACCAATAGTCCACCTACCAGTTTTCTGATACACAAAGTATTTTCAGCTCTAAATTAATGCACTCATGCTGATTTATGAGCAAGTCTTCTGTTTAAAGTGCTTCCATATTTCAAGAAAATGATTTT
The DNA here is from genome assembly GCA_007922815.1 of Macrotus californicus. Taxonomy (NCBI): domain Eukaryota; kingdom Metazoa; phylum Chordata; class Mammalia; order Chiroptera; family Phyllostomidae; genus Macrotus; species Macrotus californicus. Next base: position 13,050 of record VMDR010022809.1, on the reverse strand, counting down.
TTTTCTCTATTTGAGGTCATAATTTTCATTGGTTTGTAATATATATCCCCTTGTTTTCAAGAATGAAACTAATTTACTACACTATACACAATAAGCTGTGTTTGGATTCTTGAGTTGTAATATGTCTCATCAAGATTTTTGTAAAAATAACCTCTTTATTGAAATATAATTCCTATATCACATAATTTACCCTTTTATTTATTTGTTTATTTTTTTAGTTCTCACCCAAGGATATGTTTATTGATTTTAAAGAATGGGGTGTGAGAGAGAAGAGAGAGAGAGAAATATCAATCTGTTGCCTTGCACCCCGACTGGGTATTGAACCCACAACCTCAGTATGTGCCCTGACCAGAAATCAAACCCATGACCTTTTGGTGTATGGGGTGATGCTCCAACCGACTTATCTACCTGGCCCGGCAAAATTCACCCTTTTTTAAAAAATGCACAATTCATTGGGTTGCGCTATAATTATAGAACCACCACCACTGGGTAGTCTCAGAACACTTTTATCACCCCAAATAGAAACTCTGTATCCATTAGCAGTCACTCACTCATACCCCTGTCCCCTAGTCCCATGTACCTACCTTTCAATGAGAAAAATCATCTCAAAAGCTGAGTTTATAGTGTGTGTCATAGAAAGGCAGTGGACTTTTTGGTGTGGTGGTTTATAGCTCTCATGCTATTCTCTATTTCATTTGCTCTACAAATATTTACTGAATGGTGTCTGGGTTATTAGGATGGGAGAGAGTAGATAGTTCTGCATGTTAGATGTGGTTCTTTTTAGAGATAAGCTCAGGGTACACAAACTAGATCTCATTTCTGTGCTGGACTGCTGTTAGATCAGATATGACACCACTTTGTAGGTTATTAGAATATCATTTTGTATCTTTGGCCCTATCGAGCTGTGAATACTCTTTTGCAAGTTTATTTAGAGTTAGAACCTGGCTCCAATCAGGTGTATAAGTAAAAAAGTTTGTCTTGCTTCCATTTTACCTTCCACCTCTAGTCTACTCCATGTCAGGGGAAATCCAAACAGCATATAGCCCATGAACACCAACCCATCACTTTGATACACACTCTCTTCTGCCAGCGGGTCTATGGCATCACTTTATTATGGCACAAACACTCTTTTGGACATTTATTTCTGTTGCATAGATTCTTTGATGTAGGGAAAGTTTACCTGACAGTCCCCACACTACATAGCCACTGCTAGCTCAGGACTTTGTGCTTCACTGTCTTTGGACTTATATTATTTGCTAACTGCACCTTGTATTTGTCTTATTTTCCTAAACAGAGTGAGGGTGTCCTCGGACTAGAGAACAGTGTGCCATGTCCCACCCCAGCCCTGTCACATGGGAATATGTCCTCATGCCATTAACACACGACAATCAACGGAATTGGTTCAGGTGTCAGGTAGAAAACTATAGGTTGAACCACCTTTTCTACTCACTCATATTTGATAAGAGTGTTCAATGGAGACTATGGGCCCTGTCAACTGTGTTCCTGCACTTGGCCTCCAGCCCCAGCACCCACTATTATTGAGTGGACCTTGTATTTGAGCACCTACAATGTGTCTGGCTGTGTGCCAGATGTTTGAAAGCAGAACCCTTCTCTGCACTCACCTGTATCTTCTTCCTATCAGTACCTTTACTCCATAGTGTAATGGGGTATCGTTTTCTGTCTCCCTCCCTAGACTGTGACTCCTCATGGGCAGAATGGAATTTTAGCCAGAGCCTGGCACATAGCAGGCTTTGGTCAATGTATGTCCAGGGGATAAGTCAATTAACTAGCAGCTTTCACTGTTACAGGTGCAGTGAGATTAGGAAGTAAGAGAACCTGCCAGGGTTGTGAAGGGTCTTCCTTACCCCAGTGTGCCACTGGGTGATATGATGCAAATAGCAGCAAGCACGCAAAAGCTGATTATGAACACTTACCCTAAACTCGGTGGGTCACCTCACCCTTCGCCCAATGTAGAATATATATCATATGTCTCAGGAGGGGGTTCTCAGCTGTCAGCCCTGCTAGGACAGGCCACCCCCAGCCATCAAGGGTCTCACTGGTCCTCCCTGCAGGAGTCTCTCCTCAATCGATGGCCAGGGTAAACAAAGGTCCCAGTTGAACAAACTGCACACGTCCTCTGTGCCTATGTGTGAGGCTGAATTCACCAGGCTCCTTAAGCTAACCTGGCCTGTGAAAGTCCAGGGCCAGTCTCCTGAGGAAACTAAGGGTCCATTGCTTTGAAATTCCATAGTGTGAGTTTCCAAACGGGAGGGTGGACTTCATTAATAAAATAACACAGCATCTGTGTGTAAGTCAGGGTCCAGTCAGAAACAGTTATAAGTATTACAAAGGGGGATCACTTAATACAAGGAATTGGCTGCACCACACAGGTGATGGAAAATCTGAGTAGCCAAAGGGCAACGATGAGGTAAACTAGAGCAGAGCAAGAATAGGAAGCCAGACCTACCTGAGGCTGAGAGGCAAAGGGTTACTGGGATCCATGGACCACACCCAGGTGGGCCTGTCCCCAGGGAGCAAGAATCTCAGAGAAGGGAACACCCAAGGTGGAAACACAGGGGGAAAGTGTTTCCCCACCCTACTTACCTCAGATTTTCTTTCAATAGCTCACACTGGCTGAAAAGGAGCCTGGGAGATGGGGTGGGGTCAGAGTCCGACCCTGGCACTGCTCCCAAGAGCAAAGGAGGAGTAGTGATGGACCAGGAGACACACAATCTGTGAGAGATCACTGACAAATGGAGGGAGAGGGAAATAAGGTTATGAATGGAAGACAGAAATGGCCTGGTCACATGGGCGTGCCCAGACAAGCTTCCACAGAGCTGGGGAAATGTGAGTAAAGGCTTAAAAGAGGCACATGCAGGACATATTCCAATTGCCAGGCTCTGAGGTTACACACAACAATCCATTGAAGCCTCACAAGCACCTGCAGGATTTACTAGGAAATAACCAGGCCCACAGAGATGAAGTAACCAAAGTTGCAGCCTGTGTGGCATGGACACAAAGAGACCACTGACCTCACTGCTCCTGAAACACAGTGTTGCATTCCCACAGGTGCCCATAAGTGTGTCCCCTTTTGGTGACACCATTAGCAGGACGGAACCAGTGAGAACTTGCAGTCCCTGCTTTTCTGCCTTGAATGGCAGGCCTCCTTCTCAGCCCTGCAAATGCAAATACTTCATCACCAGTGCTCCTCCGCCTCCGCCAGCACACTTACACACACACACACACACACACACACACTTCAAACCAGCCACAGCTCCAAATCTGCTGCCAGGAAATACGAGAGAAAAATCACTGGGGTGTTACCCTGACAGCAGTGTCTTTATTGCATCAGGAGCTAAAGCTCTGTGCAAAGGGCTAATTCTTTAACGAGGGAGTTGCCAGTTCCAGAAGGGGGTGGACACTGGCTGTCACCCCTCAGTTAATGCCCCCAAAGCCACAGCAACTTGTGTACTAAGAAGGCTGCTTTTGAATGATTTTATTTTGTAAATGTGAATGCATTTTCTCCTAAATTTGGGAGGCCTCATTCGTAAACAAGGAAGAGAAAAAACTAAAAAATAGATATATATCAAAAGCATGCTGTAGTCTCTGGTGTGTGTGTGAGAGAGAGAGAGGGCGGGGGAAGAGGAGAGAAAGAGCCAAACAACTTTTATCCCGAGTTAATAGTCAGTTACAGAACTATAACTAATGGATAAAATGTGAACATAAAATGAAGTAGGGCAGCAAAATAACAATATAACATAAGGTCGAATAAGGTCCCTGGAAATGTCACATACCTTTTGAGAGTCTCCTCCCTCATGGAGTGGCTTCCTCACTTCTTTAGTGTGAATGCCATGAAGGGTAAGTGGCTAGGACAGATTCTAATTATGCTGACACAAAGCGACACATTCTCCCCCTTGGAGCTGATTGAAATACCCCCTGACGACGTTACCCTGTACATATATCTGTCTATAGGCATGTTTATAGGTGTATGTGGAACTATTACATCTAAAAGCATTTTCTTGAAGATATCAGCACATTCTGAAAGCCTCTAATCTGAATAGACTACCTTAATGCTGTACTTTTCAATAACCATAGTGTTTTTGCTAATGCAAAACACTTACAAGAATTTCTGTTGCTGATAAAAAAACAGGAAAACCACTTTCCCCAAGGTATATTACCACAGTGGTGGTATATTTTCTCTAACAGAAAATATCTAATCTCATTAGCAATAATCTTGTCTCACTTGGCCCTTAAATTCCCAAAGATTCTCACAGATGAGTTAAAAGCACAAACAAAATTCCAAGATTAACAATTCCTCTTTGGCAAGCTGTTATTTTCTCTGGGATCATTTCTATCATTTTTTTTTAAACTACCAAGATAAGCAGCTCTTTTCATAAAAACATCCCTCAGATATTTACAACAAACAGTCAATAGCTATTAAGGAGCCGATTGTGCGTTCAGCCCTCAGGCCAATGCGATACACAAATAAGTGTGGAAAGACTGTTGTAAAGTATACATATCTGTCAAAACTCTTTTGGAGATGACTTTATGAAACATAAATATATGAATGTATCAGATCTCCAGAGGTGCTTAAATCATGTTAAATTTCATGGCACCCTTGGAGTAGTTTGGCATGATTTAGCAAGGATTTTCTCTGGATAGTGTATTGTTTACAAGACAATATAGGCCCCGTGCTACACAGAAGACAGAGGAGCAAGAAGAGATGGGGTACGAGGTAGTTTTTCAAGAAAGAAGGGAAAATAAAATTCCCCCCAAGGGCAGTTACTTACCAGGCATGTATTTTTTTTCCTATCCAGCAAAGCAGCAAACCCATATTTAGGTGGTAAAAAGCCACATTCTCTGTGTGTGTGAAATGACTCTTGGACTCAATAAGGTTTTGTTTAGGTCCAGCCTGGCTCTCCTGGGTCCCAGGTCACAGTGACCTGCCAGCCATTTCTATGGGCTCTTCTACTGCCAGTGTCCTTTTCTCAAGAGGACACCAAATCAGGGCTCTACGTGTTCCCATTTAGAGGAGAGATTATGCTCTGTGCTAACCTCAGACTCAGGTGTGTCATTTAAGCTCTGATGGATGGTGCTGTTGTTTCCCAAGACAGGAGAACAAAGAGCTGGAGTGAAAAAATAGGCTGATTGCTCAGGAGGAGACTCCATTCCCTCTTCCTACTGGAGGGAGCAAGAAATCAGTGGGTGTCACTCTTTCTAAAGGCCTCAAGACCAAGGGCAAGTTGAATAAAATACGAATAACACATTTCCAAAATGACTAAAATATAGTTCTTAAAAGGACAAAGTAATTCCTTAAAATGACATGCTGACTCCCTGTAAGTATGCGAATTCATAATAGATTTGTTTAAAGTCATATCTGTGATATTTAAACTGTCACATTGCCAACTCAAGTCTGATAGACCTGATGCTTGAAATGTATTATTTTCTAACTGACAGACAGGCAAGTCAGTCCAAAATTTTCCCTTGTCGATTTTTTAGAACATTGGTTTTGGTTGATAGATAACCTCCCAAAAATGTCCTACAGATTAAAACATGTGGGAAACAAGGGTTGTCAAGGAACATATATAAAGGATCCATGGACAAAGCCAAAGGGGGCAAGGATTGAGGGTGGGAGGTGGGAGTGGGTAGGGTTGAGGAAAGTGGTGGCAGGAAAATGGAGACAACTGTACTTAAACAACAATAAAAAATGCAAAACAAAACCCATGGGGGAAACAATAGAACAAACAGAGTTCAGTTGGTTCCTTTGCTACTGGAATTTTTAAAGACTATTGTTAAATAGAGAAATGTGTCCCTTTGCTCCCCAGGGCACTCCAAGTATGCAGTGTTTAACTTAGAATCCTCTTTTTGCATGGGGAGACCCTCCAGAATGAATATTCTACTGTACTTACTTGGGAATTGCTAGGTTAGTCTGTCCCTTCTTCAGACATAGAGGGGAGCTCCTGTTGCTGGATGTCTGCACCTGTTCCCTTTGCCTGAAACACGAGCCCCAGGAAGCCGCATGGCTGGGTTCCCCTATGACCTTCTGTCTTTATGTGGAGGTCACCTTCTGAGAGACGCTTTCCCTGACCAAGTTTTTAAAATTCAAGTCCCTTCCTCAACATTCCTTAACCCTCTTCCCCGCTTATTTCCAATGTAGCATCTTCTACCTAACCTGTTTTTTTTTTTTTAACTTTGATTATTATCTCTTCAAATATGAAGGTAAGGTCCTTAAAAGCAGGGACCTTCACATTGCCCCCACATTCAAAGGACATTTCTCAGCCCCATTTCTTATTCAGCTGCTCAGGATCTCTGCCAATTGTGAAAGTGCTGAGATACTGCAAAAATGCCTGATTGGCCATCCTTCAGACATCTGTATTCTCCTCCTATTTCTTCTCCTTAAGTACCACAGTGCTGAGGGCTCTGTCCTGGGTTCTCATGCCTGTGCTCTGTCTTCACTCACTTCCTGGGTGACCTCGCAAAGTGCATGGATCTAAACATCACCCTACCCTTCACTGTCAGTGTGTGAGCTCCTGAGGACAGGATAAGCTACCCTGTGATTGGTTTCACAAGCAGAGTGAGCACTGACTTCTCACTCCCACAGAATCCTGTACTGCTGTCCTGAGTCAGGCAGCTCTTCTGGTCACAGATCTCTCCTCCAACAGATTGGGGCTTGTTCCATTGTTGGGCTCCCCCATCTTCTGGGGTCTCAGAGTCCTTCACTTCCAGCCATGTGGACAAGGGAGAAAAAGATGGAGGAGTCACGTATGTTTGATTGGTGGATCTTCCACTGACATCTCGTTCTCCAGAACTTAGTCATCTGTCTCCGCCTGAAACAAGGGGACTGGAAACTTAGTTTGACCACGATCCTGGGGAGAGGAGAAGATGAGAGTGCTGGGGAGTTCCGCCAACTCCAGCACAAGGGCAGAGGAGCAGTGCCACGAACAAATTGTGTGTCTTTGACTCAGCCTGTTCATCGTGGAGATAGGTTATGGCTAGTTTTTGATGTACAGAAGTGGTTTATATTTAGTGAGTAGAAAACGAAATGTGCTTAAGTACAAGGAAATTTCTAGATGACTGAAATCTCCTACAGAATAAAGCCAAGTTAAAATGCATATCCATGCTATAAAAAGAATGATGTTCCTCAATAAGGTGGAAAATTATATAGAGATACTCAGGTTCATCTTTAAAACTTCCAGGATGCTTCTTAAGAATACTTGTTTATTCTATTCTAATAACATCTTTAACTCTCTTTAAATGACAACACTTCCAAACTGTGATGATGGCCCTCTTATGAAATTTACACAAGGCATGTGCAGCTAAAACAAGATGAGGACATTTTAACTTGAATTTGAAATTTATTCTTATGAAATGTTTTATTATTTTATCTGAATCAGTAAGCATACGCATCCTGAAAACCCACGTGAAGATGGTCGATAGTCCAAACTTTGCTGATGCTTAGAGATTAAATGAGCCTATCGTAGAGTAATAATATGGGAGAGGAGATAAGAGCTTGACTATCAGAACTGTCAGGTCTGGCTTCAAATTCATTTAGTCTCTTACTTGATATGTGAACTTGATCATGTTTTTAACCACTTTAAATAAGTCTATGTTTCCTTACCTGTAAAATTGGGATAATATAGGTAATTTATATATATAATACCTACATAATATTGTCATGATGCTATATGAGATAACACATAAAAGTTCCTGGTAGATAATAAGTGCTCACTTCTTAGCTATTAAATTACTTTTTCTGATTGCAGTTTGTTAAAAATATATATCGGTTATATTTGTTACAGTTGCTTATTACAAATTTATTGACAGATCAAAAATATTTGTGTGGTTAAAAGCTTCACATTTGCCAAAAGGCTCGCTGTGAATGACTTCTGCGTTCCTTCCAACATGCTTCTTTCTCTGGGAGACACCATGACTTTGTGAATTTAAGCACGAAGAGGCAGGTTGAGCGTATGAAGCATTGTGCATCTTCTGGCACTGATTTTCTGTGCAAGTCAGCGATTCAAGCACTCTGGGATTCGCCATGAATTGGCTTGTGATTAAGGAGCAACAATCATCTATTTACCACTTAGGGGCCCTGAGGGAAAATTGAAGATGAAGCATTGTATGCTGATGACAATGCATTTGCTATTTAATAGTCAAATATAAACCGTTTTTCAAGTCATTGTGGTTAGAGAAGCTGGAAGTGATTTTTACGACAAATTAAGTTCCCGTTGCTGGGCTCAGCTCTGCAGACGCAGATCTGGCTGGATGAATCCGCCTGCCACCCTTTCTCTCTGCCCAGCAGCTATGCCCTCCTTGAGGATGGTCACCTTCTTGGTCATCTCACTTGGCTAGCAATGAGACTGCCAGAGCCAAGGAAGAAGCCAGGTCACCCATCTGGAGATCTATTAAGTAGAGAGAGAAAAAAAGAGAGAGAGAGATTATCTTGGTTTTCCTGTTACTTGAGGCTTTCCTACCAAGTACAAGGCAGATACCAGTATAATCAATATATTCATCAAATCTATATCATGTTTTCTGCTGCCTTTTATTTTTATCTTTAAAAATAGAGATCACCTGAAGCTTATTCTTAGAAAATAGTGATGCTAAGCTGAGTGTAGGGACTCCTGGTGGCAAATAAACTCTTAAGACTCTCAAACATAGTCATGTATACTTACTTATTCATCACCAAATCTTGTGTTAGCACTTTTATATAAGGCTTTTTTTTTTGGCCTTTGCAGACACCCAGTCTTGCCCTGACCTTGACCTCTGGTTATCTACACTCTGCTCCAAGGAACTATCATAAACCACAGAACCTAAACTTCAAATTCTATATCTTTTTCTCAAACAAAGCATTGTCATTTCTCTTATTGTCACTGGACAGGGCACTGACTGAAGACAAGGAGTGCATCTCAGATAGCCCTGTATTCCTGCATTTCACTCTAAAAGGAGCTCAGGGACTGCTTGTTGATCTGTGCAACAGAATTAAATATAAATGAGATCATCAGGAATATTGTTTAAGTGGCAGCCCAGGAAGGTTCTGTGCCTGATCTGCTGGCCTGGGCTAGTGTGACAGAAGGCCAGTTTCACTTACTATATGGCTAAGGGAATTGCCAAAGGGTTATAATTGTTCTGGGATCTGCGGATACATCCTTATCTTCTAGCCTGCCCTGATTTGAACCTGCATAAAAAAATCCCAAGCCCTTCCTATTCTCAAGAGAACAGTGGGTTGGTGCAGCTTCTCTGAAGTCAACAGTACCTTTTAGGAGCACGTATTTGAAGAAAAGCCATAGCCCATGATCAGTTGGAGCTTTTGCCCAACTGCTTTCCTAATAAACACATTCTCTCATCTCTCATGCTTGCTACTGATATGCATGAAGTATTTGGACTGTAACTGCTATTGCATGAGCTCTCCATTTCCTTGCAGATAGCTGGATATGTGACTTTCACACTAATGATTACCACATAGCATAATAGAAACCCATCACCATGAAATATGGCATTTTTAGAAGGCTCCCTTGCATCAGTGAAGCCCATTTATGCTGCTGAAAATGTTTTTATCTGTCTGCCTTGATGTGAGAACTGGGTGTCACTAGCAAGACATGCATGAACTGAACAGATAAAACCAAACTTCATGCTTGTGTCTTTATGCCACCTGCAGACCTACACATACAGGTACACGAATAAATGGATGATTTCTGTCAAGGCTCTGAAAGACACTTAGAGCTACTAACCAGAGGGTGGCAGAAGGTCTAAAAAAGAGCTCAGATGCTCATCCTCTCCATTTTCATTTTTGCATTTGGCTTTCAGAGGCATCTTAAGAGATGTGGAAAGTTTGCAGCATTTGTGAGTTGCAGTTGTCCTGTTCTGACTTCCACAGCAGAGCAGAAGAGGTGAGAAAGGAAGAGAGTGAGAGAGGGCAGCCAATGTGAGCCAAGCTCCCCAAGCTTCACAGGGCAATGCAATTTTGAGGGCAGGTGTGTTTTCAACTGTGATGTGAAGTGTGTTAGCCTGCAGGCATTACACATCTTAGAAAATGCTACATTATCCAGCAGAAACCTCAGTCAGCTGCCACTAGTGACATCTGTACCTGATTGTCAAAGAAAGAGAGGAAATAGTTTTGCCTCTATCATGTTGCTCCTAAATGCAGATCAAAACATAAGACAAGGCAGCTGAGGGATGCTTAAATAGTGCTGTGTGAAAATGAAGTGTAAATGAAGTGCCCATTAAATAGAAAAGCAATTTCTAATGGACTGCAAGAATCACTGCGCAACACTCCCAAAGAAAGAGAAGAGCTGCTTGGGAGGCCCGGCAATGCACCGTGCGCCTTACAATTTACCTGGGCATTTTTTGTTTCACATTCCATGTGAGGCACAAAATACTGCCCTTAGAAATGCTTCTACTATACTTAATAAAATGGCTACTCCCATTTTGGGGGAGTTTTGAAATAGTCCCAATAATCATATTTTTAAATTCTAAGGTAATTGTAGATTCACATGCGGTTTGAGCAACAACACAGAGAGATTACATATAGCCTTTACTTAGATTCCCACATTGATGACATCTCGCAAAACTAGAGAATATCACAACCAGAGTCCTGATATTGGCACAGTCCAGACACAGAACATTTTCATCACAAGGATCACTCATGGTAACCTTCTATAGCCATACCCACTTCCATCAACCCCTACCCAATCCTTAATCCCTCGCAACCACTAACAGGTTGTTTCTATAATGTTGTCATTTCAAGAATGTCATATGGCCGATGTCATCATACAAGTAACCTTTTAAGGTTGATTTCTTTCAATTGGCAAAATTCTCTGGCGATTCATTCAGATGGTTGCGTACCTGAGTAATTGTTCCTTTTAGTTGTTGAGTGGTATTCCATGATATAAATGTACCAGTTTGTTTGACTCTTCACTCATTAAAGGATATGTAGGTTAATTCCAATTTTGGGCTCTTGCAAATAAATCTGCTATATTTTCTCCCAGTCTATAGTTTCTCTTTTTAACTGTTTCACCAAGTTTTAAATTTTGAGAACATCCAATGAATTATTTTTTTATTTTCTAGATTACGCTTTTGAAATCAATTCCAAAGGGTCTTTGCTTCGTCTGAGATCCTAAAGGTTGTCTCCTATATTTTTTCTAAAATTTTTATAGTTTTATGTTTTACATTTAAGTCCATGATCCATTTTGAGTTAATTTTGCATGAGGTGTATGGTTTGTCAGTTTCATTTTTTGGCCTGGGGACGAGCAATTTTTCTAGCACTATTTACTGAAAAGTGTCCTTTCCTCCCCAGAAATGCTTTACACCTTCTTCAAAACTCAGTTGGGCATATCTGTGTTGTCTTATTTCTGAGTTCTCTACTCCATCGGCCCGTGCCTCTTTCCCTCTAACACCACACAGTCTTGACTGCTGCTACCGCTGAGGCTTAAAATTGGATCGAATGATTCCTTCCATTTGATTCTCCTTTTAAAAATTGTTTTAATTACCCTAGGGTCTATGCTTTTCATGTAAATTCTAGGATAATCCTCGCAATGTCTACAAAATAATCTTACTTAGCTTTTAATAGGTACTGCATTAAACCTGTCTATCAGTGTGAGGAGAATTGATGTATTTAGTGTGTTGCCTTCCAAGTCACAGTATAATATGTCTCTCCGTTTATTTAAATCTTTGATTCCTTTCATCAGCATTGTGCAGTTTTCAGCATACAAACGCTAGATATGTCTTGTTAGATTTACACTTAAATATTTAATTTTTTGAGCAACTGTTAATGGTGATGTATTTTTAATTTTGATGTCTTCATGCTTATTGTTAGTATATAGAAATACAATTGATTATTTGTATGTTTGTCTTTTTATCCTGCAACGTTGATGAAGTCACTTTTTAGTTATAGGAGATTTTTTTTTTTAAATAGATTCGTTGGGATTTTCTGTATTATCTGCAAATACAGGCCAATTTTTTCAAGAGCCTTTTAAATCAGAAATGGGTGTTGAATTTTACCAAATACTTTTCCTGCATCAGTTGCCAATCATGTGATTTTTTCCTCTTTAGCCTGTTAATATGGTGGATTGCTGCTGTAAAAACACCTAGAATTTAATTAGGTATGGTAAGACACATAGACATGGAAATGACTGTCATGAAAGAAGACATTGGTCCTATCCACAGGTCCCTAGAAATGGGGGCATGACACGGCACACAGCACGGCGCACACAGGGAAGCTCCAGGGTTGTCAGGAGGCCAAGGAAGTGAAGAGAAAACTGGGGCAAGAGGCTTCATTGTGGTTTTCATGGGAAGGAATGGGCCAGGTGGGGAAAGGAGGCTCAGCCAGTTTAGGATTGACTGGTTTAAGTATCAGTGGGCTCCTGGTTATAGAGCCTGTCCCTAGCTGACTGGTACCTGGCCCTAAGAAGGGCAATTAGGGCAGAGTGTTAGAGCCCAACTGATGAGGCAGCGGGGATCTGTGTGCTAGATTGGTTAGTTTGCATATGAAAGGAGTGTACTCAAGACTAGTCATTTACTATCTGGGAGGTGTAGTCCTTTCTAGTCAGCAAGGCACTAGATAGCAAAACTTCACATGTAGAAACTAGAACATGTGGTTAATGCACTAGTTTAACTGATTTTTAAGTATTGAGCTAGTCTTGCATCCCTGAAATAAACCCCACTGGACCATTGTGTACAATTCTTTTAACATAGTGCTGAATTCTAGGACTTCCAGCCGAGAGGGAGGTATAGGTAGAGACACTTTGCTTCCTCACACAACCAAAAGAACAACAACAAATTTAAAAACAAAAAGTAACCAGAACTGCCTGAAAATCATACTGTATGGAAGTCTGGCAACCCAGTATTAAAGAAGAAATGTTCATCCAGACCTGTTGTGGGGGTGAAGATGGGCAGCTGGGGTGGAGAAGACTCACGGCAAGGCAGAGGCTGGAGGACTCTGGCAAGTGAGGCAGCAGCTGGTGGACCAGGTGGTCCCACATTTGCATGTGGATAAACCAGGAGGAAAACTGGGGGAGTAAAACAGACTATGCAACCCAGGGTTCTGGTTTGGGG
>VMDR010022808.1:0-15988 GCA_007922815.1 Macrotus californicus | reverse complement strand
TCAGTTTGTGTGTGGGACAATGTAAAATGTTTCTAAGTATAGGTTGCAAAAAAATGGGTGAATGTACTCTTAAATCATACGTCCCAATTACTTCCCCCAAAACTTGGAAAGCAAAAACCCTTCATCACAAATACAAAAACTAAGAGTGCCATTAACCCAGGTATAATGGTTTAATCTTGATTTCATAAGCTCTAAAATCAAACTGTTTGGAGTTCAAATCCAGGTTACACTACTTCTTGAATTTGGACTGATTTTAACAGTATGTACTTCACTGTTCTCATCTATAAAATGAGAACAATAATATCTTTCAAGTTGTGGTAAATTTAAATAATACATATGGTAAGTTCTTAAGTGTTTTACAATTAAAAGAATAAACTGAAGGCATGACATATATCAGACACACAGCAAGAATCTTAACAGAGGGCATCTTTGACTTATTACCTTGATTGTGTGTGATGCTTTTTAATTTTGTATATTTTTGTCCTATATAAGCTGTATAGTGAATATATAATGTCCATTTCTAATGTAATATTTCTGATGTATATAACAATTATAACATTTTTAAATATGTCAATAGTAGCTATCAAGGCAGTGGGAGTATGTCCTCTGTTTTCTGTATTTCATAAAAATATAAAATATTTTTACTATAAGTTTTTTAAAGAAAATAGTCAATTACTGCTGAAAGCAAAAATAAGAACAAAGGCAAAAGTGTGTGGCCAAGGGTATAAGAATTAGTACTGTTTTTGGAGAACTTATGTACCAAAAGCTTCTCAATAATTACCCACACCACCTTAATATATAATTTTCGCCCATGAGAAAACGGAGGCAACTGAATGATCTAAACCGTCTGTTAACAGACAACTAACAAAGAGCAGTGTCTAGCACTTCCAAGCCTGTATTTCTTCTGTTATCACATAATGCATCGAAATATTCCTCTCCAGTTGCTTTAAATAGCAATATCTGGATCCACCCAATTAGACTGTAAACTTGAGAAAGGGGAAGTTTCATAAACTTTATTTTTTCTCCTTCACTGGCTTACTAAGACTATGATAGGTCCTTAAACACTTGTTGAGTTACATTCAGCTTCTTTTGTTCTGGTCCTCAGAGGACATACTTGTGTTTTAAAAAAGAAACAAACTAGCAAACACATGACAAAACTACTCTAACAGTGCCTAAATCTAACTTTATTCCTACACACTCGGAACTGAAAATGTTTACGTATACATCCAGAGACTACCACTAAGGGGATTTGGGAAAGAGTTACAAATAATCCTGTGCAAACACAAAAAAGAATGGATTCCCACGTTCCCCTACCACGCCCCCGTCACCCAGGCACTATCAATGAAAGGAGCCTCTATCTAGCCTTCCGGTGAGGTGTTAAAGAACCATAACCACGCCCCCACTTCGTTCCATCATAACTTGTTTTCTTTCCCTACCCGGAGCCCCGTCCCCAACACCAAAACCCTTAAAAAGCAATTCAAAAGTCTCTGACCTGCAGCGAAGTGCAGGGGGGAAGATTTCCGGCCGGCCATGTCCTTAGCATTCACGTTTGCTGCGTCCACCAGCCTCTTTACCCGGGACACGTCCCCATTGCGGCAGGCCTCCAACAGTTCCCGTAGGGCCCCGCTCACTGCTGGGACCCCCGGCCCAGGTCCCGCTGCCCCAGGCCCCACTGTTGCTGTGGTGCTAACTCCGGCCGCCTCGGGGCTCTCCGCCAAGCTCGATCCAGGGGAGGACGGAGATGATGAGGAAGAAGTCGGGGAAGAAGAGGACGACGGTGAATTGTTATTGCCACCACCGGCTGGGTTGGGAGGGACCCCGACAGCTGATGAAGGAGAGACCACTGGGACCACGGGAGCGGCGGCGACGGTACAGATTGTGCTGGTGGTATTGCAACAGCTGGTACTGTCAACCGGGTCCGGGGATCGGGGCCTGTCGGGCGGATCCCGACTGCCATCCCCCTCCGGCAGCGCTAGGCCGTGCCGCGGGGAGGTAAAGGGAGCCAGGCCACCCGCCGTGGGGGAGGCTGGGGTGGTCCCCGGGGCCAGGCCGGGGCTGAGTGGTGGGGGAGGTGGTGGCGGCGGCGCCGAAGCCCCTGGGGCGGGCTGGAGCTGTTGTTGATGATGGTGGTGATGATGCTGAGAGCGACGCGACGCCGCCATCTTCGGACTCCCCCAGCACTGTCACTGCGGCAACGGCCGCTCCGCCCGCCCTCACTTCCGACTGCTGGACCAATTAGCATCCAGCGCACAGGAAATGATGCTTGGCGAAGTGGGAGGGGTCAAAGAGGAGGAGGGAAGTATTGGGAGCTCAGAGCACGGCCACGGAAGGGGGCGTGGTCTCGCGGCTAAGGGGCGGGCTTTGTGACCCCTTGGCGGGCGGGCGGGGGAAATTTGAAAGCTGGAACCAGTCTCTACTTAAATGGGAAGCTTTTCTGCATTTCTCGCTCTCAGCTTGTTTACGTTATACTGCTCCGTTCTGTTGTCAAGTCCCCTTTGGTCTTCCTTACCTTGTCCCGGAGCCTGCTATTCTGATGTAACTCAGTGCAAGAAGAGAATGTCGTTTTTCACCTAGCAAGTGTTCTCGTCTGAAAAATGGAATACTAGGTATCTCACAGAATTGTTAGCGGTATTCAGTGAGCTAACATATGCAAAGCGTTGTGTCCGTCAATAAAGCATAACTATAATGAGTCCATTGGTAATTTTTTTCCATGCAGTCTTTGCTCCCTTCCCTTCCCCATTTATCCCCTTGGTCTCTATTATCTCCTCTCATTAAGTTTTCTCGCTCTGTGCGCTTTCTTGACACCCCCTTTGAAAATAGTGGTTCCTATTGCTACAACTGGAATTCAAGCCCTGTCATTTACTAGCTATGTAAATTTCAGCAAGCTGTTGAACTATTCGTTGTCTATGGTTCCTCTTTGCAAAATCAAGTCAGTAGTTGAATAGATGTTAATTATTAAAATTAGAGTTTTTTCTATTATCTTTGTACTTTTACTTTCACCTTAAGGTCGACTCAAATAATTGTACGTTCCTTTCTTTTTAATTCTTTTTAGCTTGATCTGTCCTCTCCGCTCCTGTCACCTCTCTTACCTCACGCTCCCAAACAGATAGAAACCTCACCGCTAATCATCACTCATCTTCAGATGCCATTCTTCAGCAACTGCTTTTTCCTCTGCCTATACCTACTTTTTTTGTCTGCCATCAAAAAAGATGCGCAGCACATGGGATAATCTCAGCAAGGCCTCCATTTCCTGTCTCCCATTCAGTAGTAAACTAGGTGTTGTGGGAGTTTAGACAAACAGCATTATTCCAACAGAAAGGACACAGGGAGATTCTGTGTCTTAACGAAAACAAGATTTGGATGGATCGAGTAGAAATCTACCACTGCAGAATATTAAACCAGGTGATAAATTGTTGTTTCACTTGTCTTTAATATAATACAAAGGGGGACCCCAAAAAAACAATTTATTTATTAAAAATGGTGTATTTATTCTTACATGTTTAAACTTTGGTTACCTTCAAAGTACTCTCCATTTGATGCAATACAAATATGGAGATGTTTTTTCCACTGCTCAAAACAGTTTTTGAACTCCTCGATTTTGATGCCTTTTAGTACTTCTGCCGTTTTTTGTTTCACTTCTTCCACATCAGCAAAATGTTTCCCTTTGAGGACATTTTTCATCCAGGGAAACAAAAAAAAAGGCACTCGGGGCCAGATTGGGTGAATAGGAAGGGTGGGGCACAGGGATCATGCTGTTTTGGGTGAAAAACTGCTAAATACTCAGCATAGTGTGGGCAGGTGTGCTTGTAAATCACCCATCATGAAATGGGCAAATGTGATGAAAGAGTCTTCAAAAACAATTCACTGAAGCCAAACGCAGCCTCTCATAACAATGCCAGCTGGTACACGCATACAGATGGGTTCCTACAACACTCACCTAGCCAGAGAAGCCAGTACTACAAAGGTCCACCATCCAGAAGATAATTCCAGGTTTTTTGGGTACCCCTTGTAAGTGTGATGTTAATATTCCCATCTAAATAAATAGGTAAGCTTATTTAAGACTACCGTGTAAATACAACAAGGTGAAGAACATAATATTACAAGTGACATTTATTGTCATCTAACATGGGTTTACAGATTATAATTCTAATATCCATCTGTTTCATAGATTTGTGTCATTGTTCATAAATTGACAAATGTGTGGCTGTATAGGAAAGCGCCATCAGTGCAACTAAAATCTGTCCATGACACACATTCTCCTGGTTTTGAGTCTTAAATCAATGCACAGCCCAGGGTAGCACTAAGGGGTGGGGGTGAATCAACATAATACCTTGGATGTTTGTAACTCGCCTTGGGGAGGCATAGGAATACCTATCTGGTCCCCTGTTCGCCAGTTACTCATAGATCACAAGAAGTAATAATGTTCACCCTGATTTAAAATGTATCTCTTGTGTCTGTTTACCAGTTTAAAATAGAAAATTTCTTCTGCATCGAGATAAAAAGCCTGGATTGCCTGAAACTACTAGTAAACTGTCTGGAAGTGCAGTCCATCAATTAGAAATTGCTTTTTTCCCTTCCAGAAGAAAGTAGTAAAAGTACTTAACATTAAGTATTTATAAGGGTTCGGTTTATATGGATTAATGTTGAGCACTAAGCACAAAGGGCAGATATCATTACCTAATCGTTTACAGCTAAACGCAATTCCATGAGGAATGCCCGATACCCTAGTGAAGACAGCAAAGCGTGGAGTCAAACAAACCTGAGCTGGAATCACATCTCTGAAGATTACTATTCTTGCTAATCTTGGTAGATATGCTTCAGCTCTGTCATTCCAAAATTCGGATTTTATTGTAGCATATCATGAGGAGTAAAGACCTAGGTGTTTTATAAGCACTCCTCGAGTGTGAGTTTCGTTGTCTCGTATGGCATAGTGTTACTAGGAACTCATAGCCACTATTGATAGCTACCTCCTCACAACTTCCTTCATGAAAAAGGTGGTGATGGGGAATAAATATCTACCATTTTACATGTTACAGGAATCTTAAGAAAAGAAAGGTCAGGTTTAATTGTTTTCTCACCTGAAAATGTATGATTATGTACAGTCTCTTATATCTCCAAGAATCGCAATAGTCTCTTATTTTCAAAAATGTTTTCAGAAAAATCCTGTCCCAGTGGTTTAAAAATGTGAGCATGTAGCACTCTGTTCAGCCATGTTGTTGATGCAAAGGAGGCACCAATGCAAAGGGCAGTCGCCATCTGGACTGTGTCCTGATGTTTGCTTTTCCCTAAGGGGATTATACGGACACACTTTGTAAGTTACACAATCATAAACTTGTGCAGTTTTCATCTCTCACTTAGACTTGTCACGGTTATTTCATCCATATACTTCTCATTAATCTGCTCCAGACCCAAGTTCACTGGTAGTGTCTTGGATCTAGTAAGTTCACCAAGCCATGATGATGATGATCCCAGCGACTGCCTGTGTGTGGAAGAGTACCACGTACTGACCATGGGGAAACTCTTACCCCTGGTAAAGGTTGGAGCGAAGACCTAGGGCCTACTGGCTGGGAATAAGTGGCAGCCAAACAGTGAGAGGCACTAGTCCATACCTGAGTACGTGATGCTGTGCCTTCCACCTGCTGTCTCCTCTTGCTTGCTTGTGGTTGTGTGGCTTGTTGAAGGCAATAAATGACTAAAAGCTGTTAAAGTGGTGTTTTGTGCCATTTTTCTTAGTATTGCCTACTCCTTCATATCTTGTCTTTATTTTGATGTTGTTGCTCAGAGTTAAACATTGAGTAATCCAGGAGAAATCATTTAACCTCTCTGTAAACCCATCTGCAAGGTGAGGATATTAAGAGTGATTATGACACACAAATTAGTTAATATGCCAAGTGCTTAGAACAGCTGCTGGTACATGATAAATGCAATGTAAATGTCAGCTGTTACTATTACCTGGGAGACATACTCACTAAGAGAACTGTAATGGGGCTGACATTGTCCAATCTCGGGGGTATATCAACTTCCTACCCTCAGGTGATAACTTAGTCCATAGAGATATTGATTGCCTTTCTCCTCCATAAGACATCACACTGGCCCATCCCATTGATGATAGCATGCTGATTGGACCTAGTGCACAAGAATTAAAAACTACTGTAGACTTATTCATGTGACATTTGCATGTCAGAGGGTAGGAAATAAATCTGAGAAAAATTCAGGGGCCTTCCATGTCAGTGAAATTTCTAGGTATCCCATGCTTTGGATCATGTCAAGATCTCTCTTCTCAAGTGAAGGGTATGTTGTTGTGTCTGGTCCCTTCTACAGTCAAAAAGAGGCACAATGCCTAGTGGATTTCTTTAGGTCTTGGAGGAGACATATCCTAGTGGTGTGTGACTCCAGCCTGACCAGAAAAGTTGCTGAATTTGAATTGGGTCCAGAAGAAGAAAAGGCTCTGTATCAGGTCCAGGATGCTGTGCAAGGTGCTTGAAGAAAGGGATATGCTTTGGAACCTTTGGCAGGCCCTTCTATGTGAATTGCTGCACAGATCCTGATGATTTTGGAGCAAAGTTCTATCATCATTTATGAATTACTCTCCTCTTGAGAAATTCACATGCTATTGGGTCTTGGTAGAGACTGAATGCTTACGCATGGCTCAGCAAGTTGCCATGTAACATGAGCTGCCCATCCTGAGTTGGGTGTTATCTCACTCACAAAGCCATTAGGTTGGGTGTACACAACATGCTCCCTGATCAAATGGAAGTAGCATGTATGAGATCGGGCTTGAGCAGGCCCTGAAAGCACAAGTAAGTTACATGAGGAACTTAGCCTTAAGCTAGGATCTAAGTGTCCGTGGCTCTCATTCCTACACATTACTCACTCCCAGCCCACAGTTATGGCCTACAGTCAGTTAGCTGACAAGAAGGTTTGTGCCTAATTTACAGATGGTTCTGCATGATATGCAGGCACCACCTGAAAGTATACAGTGACAGCACTACCGCCCCCTTCTGGGACAACCCTGAAGGACAGTGGTAAAGGGAAATCCTCCCATTAAGCAAAACTTTGAACTATATACTAGATTGCTCATTTTGTTTCGAAGGAAAAATAGCCACCTGTACAATTATATACTAATTCATGGGCTGTGGCCAGTGGCTGGTCTGGATAGTTAGGGCCCTGAAAGGAATCACTCAAAAATTAGTGACAAAGAATCCTTGAGAAGGAATATATTGATCAATCTCTCTAAACGGGTAGAAAAAAATGTAAAGATGCTTTTCCCCTGTGATTACTCACAAAATAGTGTCCTCAATAGAGGCAGATTTTACTAATCAAATGGGTAGGATGGTCCAGTCTGTGGACACCGGTTAGCCTTTTCTCCCAGCCACTCTTTGTCATCATTCAGTGAACCAAGTAGCCATGGTGGCAGGGAAGCAGGTATGCCTGACCTCAGCAACATGAACTTCCACACACCAATGCTGATCTGGCTATTGTCTCTGCTGAGTGACCAGTCTGTCAACATCTGACACCAAAATGAAGTCCCCAGTATGGTACCATTCCCTGGGGTGGTCAGCCAGCTACATGGTGGGATGTTGATTATATTACACCACTCCCATCATGGAATGGGCAGTGTTTTGTTCTTATTGGAATAGACACTTAATCCAGACATGGATTTGCCGTTCTTGCGTGTAGTGCCTCTGCCCAAACTACCATCTGTGGACTTACAGAATGCCTTATCCACTCTCATGGTATAAGCATTATAATAAGCATTGCTTCTGGTCAAGGAACTAATTTCACAGCAAGTGAAGTGTGGCAAAGGGCCCATTTTTATGAAATTCACTGGTCTTCCATGTTCTCCATCATCCTAAAACAGGTGGCTTGATAGAACATTAAAATGGCCTTTGGAAGACACTTGGGTATAGCACAAGCTAGGTAGCAATGCTCAGCAGGCTAGGTAGCAATGCTCAATGAGGCATTGTTCCCTGAGAGGATGTGTACACTCTAGTGTCGAATATATGGTGGTGTTTCTCCCGCGGTCAGGACTCAGAGCTCCAACAATCAAGGGCTGGAAATCGAAATGCTACCGTTCACTGTTACCACTAGTGACCCACTAGCAGAATTTTTGCCTCCTATCCCCGAGGTCTTATGCTCTGCTAGTCTAGAAGTCTTAGTTTCAAAGTAAGGAATGCTTCCACCGGAAGACACATTAATGATTTCATTGAACTGAAAGTTAAGACTGCCACCTGGCCACTTTGGGATCCTCATGCTTCTGAATTAGCAGGCAAAAAAGGGAGCTGATGTACTGGCTGGGGTGATTGATCCTAATTACCAAGGGAAATTGAGCTGCCACCACAAAATGGAGATAAGAAAGAGTATGTCTGTAGTACATGAGATCCATTAGAGAATCTTTTAGAAACCATGCCTTGTGGTTGAAGTCAATGGGAAACTATAATAGCAAGACTACTAATGGCCCAGATCTTCCAGAAATGAAAGTTTGGGTTACCCTGCCAAGCAAAGAACCATCACCAGCTGAGGTGCTTGCTGTGGGTAATAAAAGTATGGAGTGGCTGATAGAAGAAGATAAATACCAACTACAATCACTTGGCCAATTGTAGAAATTAGGACTTAAATATTGTAGGTATTTTTCTTATTTTTAATGAATCTATATGTTTTCTTCCCTTTCTTATCCCATTATAAGACTTATTAATTAATAATAGTTAGCTTTTTATCGAAGTATTTAAGTTACACTTTAAATTATGAAGGGGAAGAATGAACTGAATCATCCAAGGACTTGGCATCCTCTTCTAAGGAAAGGGTTAACACATTTTCAGTTGTACACAGAATAGGCCGAAATATGATTTTTCTCATTGTATTTGGAAATTAAGTATAGTTTAAGAAAATGGGTATAGATACCACCTTGACAAGAGGTAGATCATAGAGGCTAGTTTTATGTGTGAACTTGGCTAAGTGGTAGTACGCAGTTATTCAATCAAACAGTAATCTGATGTTGCTGTGAAGATATTTTGTAGGTGTCTTAAATATCTACCATCAGTTAGTCTTAAGTAAAGGAGATTTTCTTCCAGAATGTAAATGAGTCTCATCCAATCGACAGAAAGGAAGCAGACTCAAGGTGGGTGAGGGAGTAGTTCTAACGTTCAAACAAGTTCCATTTTTATTATTTTCCTACTTTGTTCATGTGTATTATGAAAAAGAGATTATTCTTATTTCAGTTGTACTCTAAAGAGCTATCATTGCTTATTTTTGTAATAATATCATTTTAATAAATAAAAAGAAAAGGTCCTTGAATATTGTCCCTCTTACCCACTTGCCCTATTATCCTCCCTAGATAATCGTATCTGCCCTCCCATTTTTCAGAAGGTACGACCTTCTGTTTTGAATGGGCTTCTCTATTACCACCACCTCCCCTACACCACTTACTCTAGCTTTTCCAACTTGTCTTGATGAACCTTGGTACTGAATGGTATTCCACAGAGAATCATTGGTTCACTCATTCTTTCAAGAAGCTTAGCTTTCTCCCATCCCATGCTTCCTTCTGCATTCAAACGTCCTGACATTCAGGCTATACAAACCATACATGCAGAGCTGACTGTGAGTAGGAGTAATTATGGGTCTCACTGAGGAATGGACAGCTATTGCTACAAGAAAGGAGTTGATCCCCCCCTCCAGTTTCCTGCTGTGCCCTGCATCTCTCAGACACCCTGGGTCTGGCTCAGGAAGAAAACGTGTGCTAGTGGAATTTAGTCCTGTGTGAGACTAGCACGGCTGTGTCATCCTGTACCCTGAACCTACCCAGCTAGTTTAAACTGCATTACAAAGAAAGAGTTCTTTCCCTAATAATAGAATTCAATCTCTTCCTTTAAATTGTTTTGCCAAAATATGTGCTAAGGTAAAGTATACACGATCTAAATTGCTGTTGCTACAATGAGGCTTCTCTCTCTCTGATAAAAGATTCTGTCCTTTCAAAAATTCAGAGGGGCCTTAAAGATAACATTTAAACTCCTTTCTTTCATCCCTTATTTGACTCTTCTGAATCTACCTTTGTAGATCCTTTTACTTTTAGGGTTCAAGACTCAAGATGATTTGGTCTTCTTATTTGGGTTCTGGGGTCGGTAATACGTCTATGCTAGGGTTCCGATAATGCACCCAGAGTCCTTTGTCTATTATCCAATGTAAGCAGGGCTGATGTTCAGCTGAAAAGCAGTCAGCAGGCGGCATCAATTGTTGTTGACTGACATCTATTTGACTGACTGGTGGCTGGGCCATACAGGTTATTAAGTATCACACTTGCATATGGGTCCTCACATGTAGAGGCATGTAAATAGGTATCACTGCACTACATTGAAAGCTTCACGGAATCACACCTTCAATAATTGTAGTTCTGTTGTTTTGTACAGCAATGAAAACATCATAGACATCCAATTACTACTAATCAGGCAGTTAGATGCAGTGTGTATTCATGAAGTACCATCATTTGATTACCCAGGTTTTATTATAAATGGTAAGTAGTATTAATGGCATTATAAGCATCAGAGGAGTTGCCCCCGGGCACTGGGTCTCCTGTGCTTCTAGAGGCAGACAGAATGCAGCCTGGCTGGTCACACTCTGTGAGCAGAAGGCCCAGGATCCTGCCACAAACTCTCCTGGGAGAGTTCCATGTCAACCCAAGGTCACCCAAGGAGAAGTTCTCATGAACACCAGTGTCATCTCAGCACCTCAGTTGGACAGAATATTTGAACATCAGCTGGCAGTTACAGCTTCATCGTTTGAATCTATATCTCCAGTGTACTTACACTTCACAAAGGGATATGTGCCTTTGTCCCAGAATATTGTATTGCATTCCCTTTCCAGATTTTAAGAAAAAAGGCAGTGAAAGGAGATGGATAAAATGTGACTAACGTGGATAATTATCTTTCAGATTCTCACCGATAAGTTCATTTTATCGTTTTTCTTTCGGCCCTCTGAGAAACAAATCTCTATGGAGATTTGAACCTATTGAAAATCTTTAGACTTCAGCCAACCCTTTCTGAAGAGCAAGGGCATCATTATGGCTTTTCTCAAGCACGAACAGAGGTGCTCCACTTTAATTATACCAAGCTTGTATTGATTTGGCTAACTTACTATTTTAAGCCTGATTAACATTGGGGGACTTATAATCATCACTGTTCAGACTTGGAGAGGTGGAGGAGACCCAGAGGTCATCTGCAAAGGGTAGCCATCATTACAGGAAGGGGGCACTCGAAAGTGACAGTGACATGTAGTAAGATAGATAATTTATTCAATAACTGGTGTTGGGAAAATGGGGCAGATAACATGCAGAGAAATGAAACTAGACCACCTTCTCATGCCACACACAAGAATAAACTCAAAATGGATTAAAGACAAATGTTAGACACAAAACTATCAAAATCTTTGAAGAAAACATAGGCAGTAAAATCTCAGACATTGCTCGTAGCAATTTTTTTCTAATATATCTCCCCAGGCAAGGGAAACAAAAAAAAAAAGAAACAAATAGGACCACATCAAACTAAAAAGTTTTGGCACAGCAAAGGGTAACATCAACAAATAAAAAGACAACCTGCTGAAAGGGAGAATATATTTATGAATACCTCTGATAAGGGGTTAATATCCAAAATTGATAAAGAACTTACAAAACTCAACACCAAAAAAAACCCAGTTAAAAAATGGACAAAAGACCTCCACGGAACCCCCTTAGAGCCCACCACTTCGGTGTGTCTGACTTGAAGTCTGTGTTCTTCCTGTTTTATTTCCAGTGTTACCGTCTTCAGAATGCATGGCTTTGAAGGAGCATTGCTGGGGATACTCAGATGTTACTGAGTCAGTTGCAGAGACTCTTTTCCCGCTGTGATTTACTACGAGGGCCGCAGGAAACGAGCATGTGCAGGAGGATAGTAGAAAAAATACTCGCTGAAAACCACATCTCACTATTATTTCCCTTTGTAACACAAGAGTCTTAGCCTTACCCCGTTGTGACTATGGAATATGGTCACATATTTGCACCCAAATTTATACCCTTTCACTTGCCAAGTGATTAAGAAGTCCAGACTTTCCCTAGGTTTCTCCTCTCCAAATAGTCTCTCAAACTCCTACAGGTGTTTTTGCCTTCTAATCGGTTTTTCCCACCTGCTGCTGGAAGAGTGAGAACTCATCAATGTGGCTAAGATCAGACTCCACTGTCCTTCGATGTTGAGAAGGCCTGGTCTGGTTGTCTCCAGTCTTTGGCCTTGCTGACGTCACTAAGCCCGCTGCAGCCAGACCCTGGCAGTCCTACAAAGATGGTCCCTGACTAGGAATCACCACCTGCTGATGGGCTGCCTGAGTCTAATTATTCAATTTGGAAAATAAAATGCGAAGATACACAAGCATGGTTACAGCGACTGTGTCAGCTCCCTCCCTTCCTGACATACTTCTGTACTAATGTTCTCAAAAGTAGTCATTAGCACAGAGAGGCAGATGCCATAAAGGTCTTCATTTCAGAGTTTTGGTGGCTTTGTTTCAATCATAACACAGCTTTTCTAAATAAAAAATTACAGTATTCACTGGAGGACATGGAATGTTAGAGCTAGAAGTAGTTTCAGACATAATGTTACCCAAAGTCCTAACTTTATAGCTAAGAATATAGAGTGAACTGTTATGTCCTACAGCAGTGATGCGTGTCCTGAGCCCAGACATTAGGGTACCCGTCCAGAAACCACCTCCCAACACCTCCAGCCAACGCTTCTTTGAAAACAAAATTAAAGAGTGCTTCTTGCTGTGAGTTATCCTATTGTTAAACCAGCCTGGCTTTCCAAATTCAGGTTTCGAGGGATGGACTGATGTCAGAGAGGAGGGGGATGGCTTCTGGCTCTTCTTTTGAAGTTGATGGTGGCGCCTTGATTCCACTGTCTCATGGTGGATGGCAGTTTCTTCAGAGCCTTGGCGCTGCTTTTAGCCAGAATGCCACTGGGTTCCTAGGACAGTTTATAATTGACCAGCATGTGCACACACATTCTTCCTCTTGATAATTACACCCCTGAGAGGTCGATCACATAAAACCACCCCTAATTTTCAGGAAAGAACCTGAGGCTGGGGAAGGTGAACTGCTTTGTTCAAGTTCCTTCGGGTTGTAAATGAGAGATGGCTGCAATTCTGAATGTTTTGTTTCTGAGTGTGGCATTCTTTCTTTGTTCATAGCATATTTGCCCATCAACTGCCAGTTTGATCTCAGATCAGCTACTTCCCTTGCTCTGCACTATACCTCATGGGATATTTCCCAGGCTACCTTGCTCCTGTGCCCTCTGTGGGGCTGAGTCAATGGTAGACACTTCTAGGAGGGGTGAAGGAAGGAAGAAGCCAGGATAATTCTCCACCTCTCTCAGAGTCCTGTGGCATCTCTGGGCAGTGGCCTCCTTTGTCTGTCTCCTGCCAGATAGCTTCTTCTCTATTGGAACCAGATCCCCCTGGGCACTCCCCCCAGAGGGTGCAGGCTTCTGGGCTTTGACACTATCACCTTCTGCTATTGACCCCCCAGCCTCAGGAGAGGGTGCTCACGAGGCACTGCGCATAAAGGTGACTAACACCTTTGTTGGATGAGCCTTGGCCGTGGGAGGGAGTTTGTCATATTTTGATCCTTAGTTTTAAAGAAACCACTTTAATAGTGCCATTTTCCACATTGGTATTTCTTGGTTATTTGAAATTACACAAAGTTTAACAAGATGAAGTGCCCTTCACCACCACTGCCATCCTGTCCCCTTATACACACAACATTGGTTCTCTGTGTTTTCATGAGCACAGCTAGCTATTAGCATTATGCAGTCTGTATTTCTTGGTAGATTTTATGTTGCCTCCATTATTCTAACTTTGACACCAACTTCAGGTCCCTCTGAATCAGTGGTTCTTAAACTCCAGAATGCACCAGAATTACCTGGAGGGCTTATTAAGCACAGAGGGAGAGCATTGTCCCCAGAGTTTCTGATTCAGTAGGTCTGGGGTGGCCCAAGAATTTGCATTTTTTAACTTGATTTTTTTTTTTAGCACATGACATTAGTTGCTGGGAGGACAGAACAGAGAGAGAAAGACTGAAAACTATCAGGCAGTTGAGAAAACCAGAGACACAGGTACAGGTTGGGCACTTGGAGGAAGCTATACCCACCCAGGTGCTCTCTAGCACCCATCTGCCCCAGTAACATACGTATAACAGAATGTGTCATTTTACCATTTTAAGCATGCATTTAAGTGGCATTAAGTGTATTCATAATGTTATACAACCATCACCTCTATTAATTTCCAAATTTTTTCATCGTCCCGAACAGAAACTCTGTACCTCTTAAACAATAACTTCCCATATCTGACCTTCCCCCCAGCCCCTGGTAACCTCTATTATACTTCCTGTCTCTATAAAGCTACCTGTTCTAGGTACCTTATATAAGTAGAATTACACAGTGCTTATCCTTTCATGTCTGGCTTACTTCATTTAGCATACTATGTTCAAAGTTCATCCATGTTGTATCACGCATCAGAATTGCATTCCTTATTAAGGTTGAATCATTTTCCATTACAAAATACCGTATTTTATTTATCCTTTCATCCCTTGATGGACATTAGGGTCATTTCTACCTTTTGTCTATTGTGAGTAACGCTGCTATAAACATGGAGGTTCAAGTATCTGTTCGAGTTCCTGCTTTCAGTTCTTTTGCATATACACCTAGGAGTGGAACTGCCAGATCACACGGTCCTTCTGTTGAAGTTTTTGAGGAACTGCCACGTCATCTTCCACAGTGACCACCCTACTTACATTCCCACCAGCAATGCACAGCAGTTCCAATTCTCACCAATATTCACTGTTTTTCTTAAAATGTCCATTCTAATGAGTGTGAGGTGGCATCTCATTGTGGTTTCAATTTGCATTTACCTAATGACCCACCGAGTGTTGCATGGGCCCCAAGCCTACTGAGGGTTGTGCTCTAGGTTAGAGATGCCTGTGCCCCTCACCCTAGAGCTCAGCACTGGTAGGGAGCACCACAGACATTTCCCCCTGGGGCCCCTATTTAAAACCATGAGGGAACTTGAAAGAACAATATTTATTACTCACAGGTCTTGGAGGTACACAGCAAGGTCACAGGCAGAGAGAAAGAGAGAGAGTGAGAGAGAGCTCAGCGTTGGGGCTCTGTTTTTATTAGGGTCTGGCGTCTAGGTTTTGTGAGTTCACCCTTTACTGGTAAATTTAAACTGTAAGAGAGGGAACCAGAGCACCGGAAGGGAAGGGGAAGATCACTCAAGTGGTCAGTTATCTAGGCTGCCCAGGGCTTTCTTAAAAAAGGCCTTCCTGGATGGGATGCCCTGGTTCCTTATCCAGTTCGTTTGCTAGTAGCTGGCAATCTGTTTATTCTAGATGGATGTCCTTGACACGGAGGCCTCAGCAGTCCGAAGCTTAATAATGCCAGGCACTTACACTACAGCTAATGATGTTGAATCTTTCCATGTGCCTATCGGTGACATATTGTGCATATATATATTTGAGAAATGACTACAGAAGTCTTTTGCCCATTTTTGACTCAAGCTGTTTTGTGTTTTTTGTGGTTGATGTCAAATAAGTTGCATCCTTAACAAGTTCCCAGGTGATGATGATCTGAGAATCACTGCTTTAGATTATGTACATCAAGTGACCGAATGCCAGCCTTGTTTGTGACACAAAGTTGGATTATATGTGCTTGGTGTGTGCTTTCAATCACTTCTTAGGTATCAGGCTTTTGATGAGTCATCTGTTGTAGAAGCAGAGTTGCTGGGTTGTATGGTCATTCCATCCAACTTTTTGAGGAACTTGATATATTACCTTGTTCTGGGGATTTGATATGTTACCTTGTTCTCCATGCAGCAGCAGCAGAAGCCAAGGCAGCCCTCAGATAAAACTCCCCAGACTAGGTCACCCAACACCTTCCAACCCACCAGAGGGTGTACCTGGATGTTACAGCTTACAAAGCAG
>VMDR010022807.1:0-15988 GCA_007922815.1 Macrotus californicus | reverse complement strand
CTTTCTTCCTTTCTTCCTTTCTTCCTTTCTTCCTTTCTCTCTTTCTCTCTTTCTTTATCTATCTATCATCTATCTATCTATCATCTATCATCTATCGTGGAACAGAGACACAGCAGACACCAATCTTTATCCTTATTCCTCACCACATATAATAAATTATTCAAGGCAGATAATAGACTTAAACATAAAGTCTCCAGTAATAAACTTCTGAAGGACAATATTAAATGAAAATCTTTGTGTCTTACTTATAGGCAAATCTCATTAAGCACAAAACACAATGATCATTTTTAAAAAGTTAGACTTCATCAAAAGTAAAAACTTCTACTCAGTAAAGGTCATCATGAAGAAAACGAATAAGCAAGCCAAAGACTTGGAAAAAAATGTTTGAAAAACCTATGACTGATGGAGAATTTCACCCACAATATACAAGTTCTGTCCAGAAGGTATCCAGCCACATAATGAAAAATAGAGACATTTATGGAAGAAGACACAAGATACAAGAAACATTGTACATAGGACAATGATACCTCAGTCCCCTTCAAAGTAGGCACCTTGGGACCTCACACATTCCTCCTAGTTGCCATCAGCTATTCCATCATATTTTCCTGAGTCTCATTGACAGTCTAAAATCTCTTCTCTTTCAAAGCTGATTTTAGTTTTGGGAAAAGCCAGTAGTTGAAGGGTACCAAATCTGGGTTGTAAGGGGGCTGAGTCACCTGGGTGATTTGATGTTTTGTCAAAAAACTGCATGAGATGTGATGCATGAGCAGGCGCTCTGTCGTGATGAAGCTGCCAATCACCAGTTGCCCATAAATGCGGACTTCTGCATCATCCAAATAGTTTCTGTGGAGGAATGTTCAAGCTTAACACAAGATCTGATGCAGATTCATTGCTGTACTTGCTCAGTCATTTTGAATGTGATGACCACACAGTACACATGCTCACTTAATGGTGTCTACTGCCCCCACTGACTAGTACAGTGAAGTCGTCATTGTTCCCACATGCACATTCCAGTCCATTCTCCTTGGCTGCCAGGTGACATGTATGCTGTGCAAACTGTTTTCATTATATTAACAATAATTGGACTTTTTCCAGACAGACCTTGTATATAGAACTCCTATGACTCAATAATGAAAATGCAATCAACCCCTTTAAAAACAAGCCAAAAATTTGAATAGATCCTGTGCAAAGTAAGTTTTATATATCTCCCTGCCTGTTGGAGATGATTGTTTTGAAGGCTGGATTTTTTAAAGTCTACATTTAACTTATAATGAATCTAGTAGCACTTGATAGAATTGCACAGAATACCTGAAGTTTCCTTACTAGAAAAACCATTTTAAATAATGAAATTTTGTGGGATTCCAAATGTGTTTTTTTCTTTTAAAATTATTGTTATTCTATTACAGTTGTCCCAATGTTCCCCCCTTTGCTCTCCTTCATTCAGCCACCCCCCCGTTCCCACATTCAATCCTCACACCGTTGTCCATGTCTATGGGTCATTCATATATGCTCTGACTATTTCACATGTGTTTTAACATTCACATTCAGGTCGGCTCAGAGCTGGTTTCCTAGCCTACCCTTGACACTGTCTTAGTCGGTCTATTTGCAGTGGCAATTGACCATATCTCAGCTATTGCTTTCTGGGAATTCTGTTTTCCTTCTAAAAAAAGTGGGTTTGGAAATGGAACACATAATTTTACTAAAAAGATTATATTTGAGCAGGTATTACGTTAAATGTTTTCATACTCTCACCCCATTTTTATTAAAGCTATTGTTCTCTTAGGGAATTGTGCAAGGGAACTGAGAGGGTGGGGGCAGAAATATAGAAAGAAACAGCCCAGAAACAGTGTAAGGTGCTGTCACCAATACCAAATACCAAAACTCACAGTGTTTTCTGAAGCCTTTTAAGGTGCCCTCTCCCTCTATTTTGCAGGTGGTTAAAGTCATAATTAGAGCCTAAAAATGTTGTAGCTGGAGATCAAAAGGTAAAAACACCATTAATTATTGAGACACTTGGATTCTGACAAGAGGATCCTTTGGGTCTGAGACAAGTTAAGAAGCACTTAACAAATAAGCAGCCTAGCAGATTCCTTCTGCAGTTCTTGTTGGAACTAAAGAAATAAAAAGAAACGGGACCTCATTATCTAGATGTGCCGATCTTTTATTTACAAAATTATTACTACATAAAATGATAAAGCACTGCCTCATGATGAAACATCTAAATTTTTTTTAAATGACCACATAAAAAGAAAGAGAGGTAGTCATTTGAAGTCAAGTGTGACCTTCACATATTAAGAAACAAAAGTATTTTTCTTCATCTCAACCTGTATTCCTTTTGGCCATTGTAGACAAACCTGAATTTCTCCTAAGTAGGTCACAAATAAGTAATGATGCTGCTCATTTCTATTTTAACAGCAGCGCAGGAACAGACAAGCACGTCTGAAGAGGAGAGGCTTTTGGGTACCAGTTAGAGCAACAGTGAGAATCCAGGCATGATGAGTCTCTGCCTTATTCGTTACCCCCCACATGAAAAGTTCTTCGCCCCCAGCTTTGCCTCAGGCCAAAGCCATGAGGCCATAGCCTAAAGCTCTTGATGAATCCTTGTAGACCTCTTTGGTCAGAGTTTCTCAGGCAAAATCAGCACAGAACAAATGCTTTACACTTGGTGTCTGCCTCTTGAAAGCTTAGGGCAAAGATATCTCTTTGCAAAAATAGAAAAAAAATAAATTTGAAATTAGGCTTATATGGCCATTCTTCATTTCTTCCCATTTGTGTATGCAGCCTACACTACATATTGTATTGCCTAGCAGGAAGTCAAACACAAGTGCCCAATATGTCTTAAATAAAATAAGAGGCATGTTCATTTAGAGATTGTGAGTGATAATTCAACATGAAAATCTGGGGGCAAAGAAATGATCTTGGGAGCCTGTGGGCAATCTTGGAGAACTGGCACAGGGGCAGTCAGCAACCTGGCTCGCCTTCATTACCAATGGGATGTACATTGCCTTTTTTCTCCTGTCTTTATTCATTTTTCAACAGCCTGCCACATGCAATATGCCAAATCTCATACAAAATGAGCCCTATACACGCACACATACACACAGGAACCGAAGAACCTTCAGCAGATCCCGGCATAGACAGCAAGAACAGCCATCTGCACCGAAGCTCAGGGTTTATTCAATGACGCTTGCCCGAGTTATTTGTTTGTGTTTGCAATGTAAAGAGTTCTGTTTTATTGTTGGAACTTTCCACGCTGTCGAATTGTTTTCAAAACTCTTCCGCCAGATGCATTTGGTAAGCAGCAAGCAGCAGCAATGGAACACAAAAATGTGTGTGCGTCAAAGGGGCATTAAAATCTTTACCCAGGTCACTGTCAGAATCAGACTAAGATTCCTGGTATTTACTGGAGAGGTTAAAAAAAAGTTTACAGGTTTAATGCCTGTGGCAACTGATCATTTTTCAAGGTTTTGAGGATTAAAGTATATGAGATTCTTTCAAGCAAGTTTGAACAGGGTGTTGGGAAGCATGAATGGCAGGTGGCTGATCTACGAAATGTCATCCAGGTTCAAGCTTCTGAACCTGATGTTATCAACAGACAACTCAGATTTCATGTGAACCTGAGGATTCTCACATTGTTATAATCAAGTCACGTAGTGCAGGAAACTACTTTTATTTAAAATAAGGCTTTTTAGTACTAAGTATGCTTTCTATTAAACTACATAATTGTTCTCATGTAGTTGTGTTTGTGAATGTAGCTATTGTCCCCAAATGATCATTTACATTCATGACAAAAAGATAAACTATAATACTCATTGAGGTTCTCTGTTGCAAAACCTCTCTTCTTATCTACAGCCATAATTCTGATAGACTTGAGATCAAAATGAAAAGATTTTATGTCCTACCTCAGAATCATGATTATATATATACATATACATACACATATATAACAATAAGTCTACCTCATGCAATCTTATATTTAATGTACAAAGTACATAAAAAATCCACAAATTTTGCAACTTTCATGACCAGAGATGAATCTAGTATTTTTGGTGCAAGCTTTGTTTGATATACACCTGCTGTAAATGTTTCATACATAAACACAGATGGATATGTATGTGTATATATGTATTTCTACATCTATCTGTCTCCATATCTAACTTGGAAATTTAATCCCCTTAGTAGCAGCTGGGCATATTTTTATCCTGGCTCTAGCTTATAGTAATTATGGAATGTAGTTTTTCCCCCCCAGGTATCTGTTTGCTTTTAAATATTTTAAACATCCTTTAATTTGCTCCAGTTACAAATATCTTACCTCACAAAAGAATCAAGCAGAAGACTACTTATATTTTTTCTAACAAAACATTAAAAATTTATAAAAGGTCTTCTACCTCCTTCCTTTCCTCCTCCTGCCCTCTCTCCCTCCCCCACCTCCTGCTGACCCTACTTCTCTCTCTCCTTCCTTCCATGTGTTAATTCTCGACTAAATTGGAAAATAAACTAGCCTCGTATGGTTTCTAAAAGTGAATGCAACTGGAAATTTAAAAGATATCACATAAGAGGGTATCAAAGTAAAATATTACACGAGACACATGGACCCAAAAACTAACTGTTCTAACTGTGAAGTCGGGCAAAATACCGCTTTTGGTGTGTGTAATCAGAGTCAGCCGCTGAGGTTCACCCTCCTGGTGACTGTTCTTTCTGAGACATGCCAGAAAAGGGATTCTGGGCCTTTCACTTGTAAGTTGCACCCTCGGTGATACACTGTGGATGATCTTACCTCCTTGTTTCCCCCAAATATGAACCAGAGGACACTACTTCTGTTGCGAGTACTGCCAGGTTGTTTGCTTGAGGAATTCTGAGGGGCTTGTTCAGGTCCAATACTTGGTTACAGAGCTTCCTGTAGGCTCACACAGAGGCTCTTTCTTTTCAAGCCCACAGAAATCCAGGAGTCTGTATTTGGGGGAAGGAATGGGGAAAGAACAGTCAAGGTCAATTCTTAGTTCAGTGTAGTGTTCCTGGATGCCCGTATCCTGTTTTCTCTATTTCTTTTTCATCGTGATTCTGAACTGTGGTGGGTTATGTCTTGCCTTGCAGGAGTTTGTTAAGTGAGTTTTTGGAACCCAGAGGTGCCTGGAGCTGTGCAGCCAGAGCTGCTCCAGTCATGACTTTGACGTCCTGGCAAACTGCTGCAAAACTGTCTGAGGACTCTGAGTTACCTGGGGGGAGGGGGTGCACACCGTATCTATGAATGCATGGTTTTACCTCTGTTCAGCTTCGCTGTCTCAAGAGTAAGAACAAGAACAATGACCGTTGCTAATTCATGTGCTTTCTGAAAATATTGCTCTGCTGGGCATAAAATGTAATTCTTTGTATCATAGCTCTGCTGCCAGACAGATACATAGTTTGCATGTATCAAAGTAATATTTAAACCAAGAAACATGACGCATTAATTGTATTTTAGATAAGATTTAAATCAAGGGAACCGAAGCTAAGGAAATGGTTATTCAGAACGCAAAAAGACTTTTTCTTGTTGTTTCATTGGTTTGCTGTTTAATGTCCACTTGGGCATCTGCTTTTTAGCTCCTGACCTTTATTCTCTCACTCAAAAAACAATTATTTGTTGTCTACTGTGGACTAGGCACTGTGTTAGATGTTTGAGTTATAGTCATGGCTATACATTGTAAGAGAAAGGTGGAAATATCAGGAAGATTCCAGGGAAAAGTTGTTTTAAAAAGCTAAAACAAAAAGATTAGGAAGTCGGCCCTTCACTGTGCTAACAAACATTAAGAGACTTGAAGTAATTTGACAATCGGAGCATGCTGAAGGATCCGCCCCGTCAATTTCTCCAGGTGTTCATAGAGCGTTTATAGAGGGCTCTTCATGTTTACAGACAACGGTGTGAGGCTAAAGGAGCCATTTATTAAGAATTGGGTTTCACGTGTCAGATTTCTTGACTTTAAAGCCAGCATTGATCTTCTAAGGGATGATATGAATTCTCCCTCATACATTGAAGAAGTAAACTTTGGGCTGTCCTTTTCTTCTGATTTCAATGATTTAGGCTTTATCTGCAGAAGGAGACAGAGATTGGACAAGATGGCCTCTATGGGTCCTCTCTAATTTCTCCGATTCTTTAAAACTCATGTAGGAAAACAGCTTTTCCAAAAAAAAGTAACTTGCCATTGCTTGGTTCGTAGCGAGCTTTCTTTTCTGCTTGGTCCAGAGTGAAGTGAGGCTTAGTTAGAAAGGAAGAAGTTGAAGGTGACAGTGAATTTCACAAAGGGCACGCGCACAGCCCTCTGCTGCAGGTGAGGACTTGAATCGTGGCACCACTCTCGTTTTGAGTTACTGGGCCACATCTCACTCAAAGATTAAGCGCTTCATCTCAGGGCCGGTTCCCTCCTGTGGCAGCACTGCCCTCTACAATGCCGCAACGAAGGCGCTGTCACTGTTTCCCTTATATATAAACTCTTCTTTCCTAGAATTTATAACATCAGGCTAAAAATTCCCTTCAGGCTGAAACTTAGAAAGTGCATTCTCATCTTTTTACCTGCTGGCTTTTCCCCCCTTTCTTTCTTCTGAAAAGGAAGAGTAAGTTCAGCTGGCTTTAAAGAGGACCTGACCTGAGGGATATTAGACTGAGAATTTCCCCTGTAGTTTCAACTCAGCTTTCCTTAATGAACTTCTAGCTTACAGAATTTGAGCCTTTATATCTCAGATGTATGCCTTAGAGGGCTATTTAGAAATAAATGAGGTCTTGGAGGTCATGAGTGTCTCATCTTTACCATAATGTCTCACCAAGTACACTCTGAGGAAATGCGGTGCATTAAAAATAACTAGAGGTCCTTTCCTGAAATTAGTGAGTTTTAAAAACTAATTTCTTAGCCATTTCTGAGTTTCCATACCCATTAAGACTTTGTGCCACACTTCCAGCATCTGGTACAAAGAGCAGACCTAAGCAGACCTAGAAAGTAACAATAACAAAGCAACAAACAGGCCTAAAAAGTAACAAAAAATAGCATCAGAGAGTTGATTTAGGCCTATTTCTCTCCTTTTGATGGAAGGAAACACTGATTTCCTAGAATATTGCATTTCAAAAGCAAACAACAAGCTAAGTAGATAGAAATGCTACCTTAGTCCTATTGATCTTCGGGTCCAGAAAGCAACAGGAACCAATTGAATTCTACTTGATTTAAAAGAAATGATTTGATGAATCTCTCAAAAATACTTATTTTTCCCCTAGGCACACCAGTCTAGGTATAAGGGGAGTGAACAACATTCACAAGGGTATGGACACATGAAAAGGTAGACCTCCATTAACACTTGTCTCTTGCCATCCTGTCCAGACTTAACAAAGCAAAACCAAACAAAACAAAAGCCCACAAATATCAGTTCTTATATTTTCCCCCTTTTCCCCCTAAGGGGAGATCCCCAGGATTAAATGTGAACTTCCTGGCTTCTGGAGCATTCAATTCTTTATTTTTTTACATAAAACATATTACTAAAAAGTATGTTTGATTTTATTTTTGAAAATGTATTTTTTTAATGCCAGAGGGGAGATGTTTTATGTTTCTTTTATGTTCTCTTCTTTTCATTCCACGTGAATAGGCTTACCAGTTTTATTTTTTTATTCTCAGACCAACACAATTTCATGTTAACTTGGACAAATTTATTCAACTCCAGTTCAAGCACTGATTTAAAAAATAAATAAATAAAGCAAGGTCAGGCTAGCTTTGCTTTTTTTATATTTTCTTTTATAATAAATTCTCTCTCAAATGATGCCTATGTGTATATTTTGACATAATCATGGGTATGAATGTGCAATGCTTGAAATCTAAAATGACACTGGAATATCTTTTCTTGCATTAGCATTATTTTAGCATTCCTACAACAGGGGATGGTTCGGAGAGATGCAGAGGTTTTCAGTTTATATATACACCTCTGATTATTATTCCTGTTCTTCCAGCTCCAGATCCAATCTCATATTATGATGGATGCATCTCTCAGAGTTCAAAACAAGCGTTGACAAAAAAGAAGGGCTTTAAATAAGGCAACCATGAGAGCCCAAGATGTGAAATTCAAAATTGAATGCCATAGTGTTATATGATGATCTAGTGTTCCTTTTGATTCCTATTGCAATGGCCGAGGTGTGTTTGGGATCTTCGAGCGTAGTGTCCTGGATGATGACAGTCCTAGGGGTCTGGAGCCATGACTAGACAATCATGTTCCATCTTGCCTAGTATTCCCTTTTAACCAGGGACTTCAAGAACTAGGCAACATGTTTTTAAAAAGGGAAAAAATAAGCCTATTATTTCCCATTTAATTTTAGGCATCGTACGACATTTGAGACATAGTCGGAGAGCTGCTGTTGATTTCAGCACTCTGCAGATTTGGGGGTAGGTGTTGGTAGTTGGTTTGTAGAACGTTCTCCTGAGTGTAAATTCATCAGAGTAACCAAAGACGCTGTTAACAGCTGTGGATTATTCTACATTAAGCTTAAGAAAACATAGTCACTTGGTTTTCTTGCACATTTGATGTGTTTGTAATAGAAATGCTTGGTATGTGACAGATGTTAGTAGATTATTTTGGTGTCATCCTGGTTAAAAAAACAAAAAGAAAAGAACAAAATAAGGAAGGATGAAAGGAGAAAGGAAAGATTCATTCCTTTGAGACATAATACTGTACTTTCAAGTTTCCAACTTTAAAAAGAGAATAGTCTTTACTAAGGTAAAATGTGATTAATTATTATTACCATTGTGTAAATTAAATTATTAAAAATGGAAAGGTCAGGAGGGAGGAAAGAGGCATGGATAGGTGTAGCAGGGGTGTGCTGTTGCTTGAGAAGGGGGTCCTTACGGGGACAAGGGACAACAAATACAAGAGTAGCCACACAGGAAAGGAAAGAGGGAACAGGAAGCTAATTTTGATTTGTTTTCTTTGATTTGTCAAAGGCTGGGCTTAAACACAGTTCTGGAAAGTTCTATCAAATAGTCCTTAAGATAAATGTTCCTGTTTTCAAAAACCTTGTTGATTTTCTTTGTTATGTAAGTATACTAGTTAGTGGACCACTGGTGGATCAGGGACTGGAGAGTAGAGATTGGCTACCATATGAGTGGTCAGCATCTTTGCACCTGTTTTATTAACTGAGGGCATCCAATGGTGTCTAATGACTTCCTACTTTATAAAATATGGAATAAAACCACTTCTAAGAACTACAAGTTAAAGTGAACACCACCATGTTTATCCCTCCCACTGCCAACATGCACAAATTGATAAGCACCTTCTAATACTAATTTGTGGATTTCTTTTTGTCAAAATCATGAGTCAAGTTAAAACTATTTGCAAATGCTATTGTCACCTACTGGCTCCTTTGGGGTGGGTCACTACATTTCTGCAGCAATTTTCTTCAAAAAGTGATAGGTAGAGTGTTTGTGGAAAATCTGGCTAAAGACAGCTAAAGGGCATCCTTTCCCTTGAAAATAAATATTTTTAATTTGGAATGTGCCTGAGTAATTCTCAGGGGCAAAACACAAAACTCAGGGGTAACAACTACTATATAGGCTTTTATGTAAAGGCTTTTGTTTTGTGTGTGTATATATATACACATATACGTATATGAAATAAAAATCAGTTTTCTGATTTTATATATATATATGTTTTCTTCCCTTATAGCTTTTGTTGTCATATTCTGAAAAAATAAATTAGAATCTAACATCTTTTTTCTCCTACATTCTCCTTGTCTCTAACTTACAGAGTTCTTAACTTAAAAACTTATTTTCTCTTTCAAAATATTCATTAAAGCACAAATGACATTCTCCCTTTTGATGTTGCCAGAGAAACTTGAGCACTATGTAATTAAGCTTCTGTTTTAAAGTATTTTTCTCAACAAACACAGGCTTTCTAGGACTAAGACTGCATAATAGATGTTATTAACTGTACATATAAATAGGAAATGTGTCTTGCAAAGCATTATATTTGCTGAATGAGTTTGCCTTGTTTCAAAGTCATCTCTCTGCTAATGACTCATGAGTTTCCTTTTCATTATTTAAAAATAATGTAATCATAGGCTACTCTATAATAATTTGACAAGTCTTATATTCATATCTGAACCTATTAATTAGGAACAATAGACGTATTTATAATGTGCCTTTATTATTCAAGTGAATCCCTTTAATCCTATTTGAATGGCCAGATAAAAATTAATCCCTTCAAACATCTTTATAAACAAACATTTAAATTCACCTATTTTCATCTTTGTTCTCAGCACCTACACTAAAAGCTTTCATGATTGAGGTTGATATAGAAGCAGTAAACAAACAATCTGGGAAGAATAATATGCAAATTATTTTTCTTTGCGAAGAAGAGATACATATTTACAAAAGAGTTCTTCCGGTCTACAGGGGTCTAAAATCACAGAGAATTATTTTAAAGAGTTTAGTAATGTCTTTAGGAATTAATAATGCAATTATTGTTAGGTTGTAGGGTAGTGGTAGGGGTCCTTGACTCCTATTATGAAACTGCTTGTCTCATAAAATAAGCAGATGTCTATTTGAAGACTTTTCAGCCCAAGAGAACCAGGGCAGCACAAGGCCTTAAAATTCCTCAGAGGATCCTTTGGACTAAGCATTTACTAATGTAAAAATAACAGAGAGAAACCATGTTGAAGGCGACTTTGGATACTTTTTCTGACACTGTGATCTGCACGCGGTTAGGTCACTGGAAACAGGAGAGGAAGCAATTGTTTTTCCCTGCTGTGAGCGGAGGATTTGAACATGCCTCACACTGTTCTCATGCTGTGTTTTCTTTCCCTCTGCTTTCCCGGTAACACAAGTGTAAACTGAACTCATAAAAGTCCTTTGGGCACTAGAAATCACACAGCCTATCCACAGATGAACTGATGATTTTATTTCTTTTTTCCCCCTAGAATTAGGCAGGTTGCATAATGATAACTTGCTAGACTGGAGGGAACTGAAAAAAAAAAACTAACATATTTTTTTAAAATACTTTTTGGTATGAAGTGTAGAAAATTTGAGAAATATTTAAAACAGTAAGATAAAAAAATCAATAATCCTGAAAATAAGAAATAATCATGGTTAATATTAGTTTTATTTTCTTCCATTCTTTATATGATTTAATCATCAAGACCATATAATAGCAATAGTACTGGAGGAACGCCCAAAAACCTACAATTATCCTCTGGAGGGTGGGCTTCTTGTAGTACAGGGTTCCCCTGCTAGGTGAGTGTTCTAGGAACCCATCTGTATTAGTGTACCAGCTGGCATTGTTGTGAGAGGCTGCATTTGGCTTCAGTGAATTTTTTTTGAAGACTCTTTCAACATTTTGCCCATTTCATGGTGATTTATGAATGTACCTGCCCACACCTTGCTGAGTGTTCAGCAGTTTTTGACCAAAATGGCATGGCCCCCATGCTCCATCCTCCCTATTCACCTGATCTCACCCTGAGCAACTTTTTTTTTGTTTCCCCAATGATAAATTCATCAAAGAGAAACGTTTTGCTGATACAAAAGAGGTGAAGCAAAAAACAGCAGAAGCACTAAAAGGTATCAAAATTGATGAGTTCAAAAACTGTTTTGAGCAGTGAGAAATAAAAACCCAACAACATCTTGATAGGTGTATTGCATTAAATGGAGAATACTTTGAAGGTGACTGAAGTTTAAAAATTTAAAAAAGTATACAATTTTTTAATAAAAAACTACAGATCTTTTGGGTCTCACCTTGTATTATGTCTACACATATTTTAATTAGCTTCTAGCATCTCATCTCAAACATGTCCCTTTCTCACACTCTGTGCATTATCTTCCAATGCCCCCACATCTTTCTTTAGTCTTTAGCTGAAGATGGTATTTAAGATGCTGGCTTGGGCCATTTCCAAGAGTGGTGCTTAGTTTCCCTGGGTATTTCTCATGTGTACCTGAAGTAGGCATGCTGATAAACCTCTGTTTGTTTTTCTCTTGTTTGTATGTCTTTTACTTCAGGGAGTCTCGATCAAGAACTAGGAAGGGTAGAGGAAAAAATTGACTTTTCTCCCCAATAAAATCATTACTTATTAGTGAATGATCACAATAGAAAAAGTAAAAACTTGGGATTTCCCTCATTTTGGTTTCTCTTGATCAGGAGGAAATGGAGCATGAAAGTAAAATATGAATAGTCTCACAGGGTTTATTCTTCTCCTCCAAAAAGAAGCTTAACAGTATTCGTACTCGAGAGCTAAACTAAATTGCTCAAAAATCTCCGGGCAGAAAGGACAATGCAGGAGGTTCCTAATACTGCTCATTTAAAAATGCTTGAAGTAGTGAGTTCAGGGCTTTGGCCCTCTAAATTAAACTGCAAAGATGATTTAAAACTCAAGGATAACCTCTCAGGAGTGAGAGAATACATCCCGATTAAGGAGACACAGGACATTTATAAAATTGAGAGAGGTTAACACAGAGCCAAAATTCATCCACCAAGTATGCAGACAATCCATCTACATTCTGACCATTACTGTTATCTTATTCTTCCTGTACCATTAAATCTTGCGTTGGAGTTGAGAGCTACCTGCCTTTGAGGAAGCACATCAGCATCTGGTGGAAAGTCCTGTGCTTCACCCAGAGGTCCAAGACTTTAGCCAGATGCCATACCTGTCAAAGGGAAGATGTGGCAAAGACTGCTGGTAGCTCACCAACTCACTTCCTCTTCTTTCACTTACATAGCTGGACCGTGTTTCTCTGACTTCCTTGTAGTTGAGTGTGGCCATGTGACTGAGCTCTAGTCAGTGGAATGTGAGTGGAAGTGATATGAGCCACTTCTAGGCCTACATTCCCAAAGCCCAAACTTTTCTTTGTCATGCCCACGTATCCCTGAAGGCTTGTTGCTGAAGACAGAAGGACCTCTGACCACCTAGATCCCTGAATTGCTGTTTGGATCACACTTCTCTCATCACTCGCTCCCAAAGTGGAATCATCTTCAGCTTTTATGTGAACAACAAATAAACTTCTATTTTGTTTGAGCTACTATTATTTTTGGATCTATTTGTTATAACAGTTAGCCTTCTCTGAATAATATAGGAAAGGTCATGACAAATGGCAGAGAAGATGACCAATAGCACTAGGCTTCTTTAGGTCTTAATTGCTCACAATCTCAAGTGAGGAGAGATTCCTCTTTTATAGCTGTCTTAAATATCGTGGAGGGAAGCTGTTGCCTTTTTGACTTTTATGTTCATTCTTGAGACATGAAAGAAGGCAAGGCCAGCTTCTCCCTTTGCTTTGAAACCACATGGGGCTTATACACTGGGAAAAAAAATGCATTACCAAGAATAACTAGGGATGCTGATAAACTGAAACTTTTGAGCAATATAATCTGAATGTACCAAAATAGATACTTCTCTAGTACACATAGTATGAGCCCTTTAGTGTAAACATTTTTAAAGGCTCTGTGCGTATGTGTGTGCATTGTGGCCAACTTGTTTCCTCCATCACAATTTTAAGTATGAAAATGAATGTCAAATACTGTGAAACAAGTAACATTGGACACCTTTCCTTATCTAAGATAGTGAGTATGTATTTTTTTAACTTTCCTGTGTTGTTGATTAAAGAGGGTCGTATTATTTTGAAATTATTATTAATTATCAAATTACTACTTTGGAATAAATATATGAAATATTTTAATATTATTTATTTTACATTTAATTTTTATTTAATGTCCTTAAAAGTCTAATTCAGTAAAATTAATAATTACTTTGACTCTTTGTACTCTGACATGTGTTTTTCCTTTGATTCACTGTATAATCATCAGGAATTTTTTTTTAAGTAAATTTTTCTGAAACATAGTAATATATTTCCTGAGCCTTCCATTTGAGAATATTTTTTCATCATCTTTGTATATGAAAAAATATCTTGACAGACCATGGATTTTTTGGATCTCATCCTTTGCTACTCAAGACTCCCAAGATTAGCCCAGTGTCTTCTGGCGCTCACTGTTGTTAGGGAAGCTAAGCTTGGTCTAATTTTTAATTCTTTGTAAATGTTTTAGAGTTTATGGTTGCTGAGAGAATTTTGTATTTACTGTTGAAATTCAGAAATACTGCCAAGATAATTCTAGGTATTGGCTGTTTTTCATATACAGTATTTCATCAATTATAAGATGCATATTTTAACTCATTTCAATCA
This sequence comes from Macrotus californicus, assembly GCA_007922815.1. Lineage (NCBI taxonomy): Eukaryota > Metazoa > Chordata > Mammalia > Chiroptera > Phyllostomidae > Macrotus > Macrotus californicus. The sequence continues at coordinate 1,823 of VMDR010022807.1, read as the reverse complement.
ATGACTAGAAAGAATTATATCATAGTATAATTGGCACCATTCTTTTCTTTCACAGTGCACCTGAAAATAATGATATGTTTTAGAATCAGTGGGAACCTCAGGTTTGATGGACTAATTTTGTTTGTACCTGCCCCGTGTGCCCCTGCCCTAAAGGACCACATGTAACACTGAACACACCTCAGCAGCTGCCCTTCATTATATTTATCTCTCTGAACTATTCCTCTGCCCTTTCCTGTCCCATAAGTGAAAGTTAACTTCGCCATTGCAGTCTTTACTTCCCTGGTTATGTTTGTACGTAACCAAATATTTTATTTACATATTTAAAATTAATATTTTAATAAAATTTTAATTAACATTTTTGAAATATGAAAACAGTAACTGCACATAATAAAACTTTCACATATTAGCATAATGTAACCTTGACATACATAAAACTGCTGCATTCTTTTTAACTACTGTCTGCTACTAACATGCAGTCATTTATTGTATGTTATTTGGTCATTCCCTCAGGACAGACACTTGGACTGTGTCTAATCTTTTGTACTATAGACAGCGCTGCAATGAACATCCTTCTACATAGGTATATTTGCCACTTCCACTGGCAATAACTATAAAATGACTTCTAGACTGAATTGATGGATCAAAAGCTAATGTATTTTATTTTATTTATACAATACAAAAGCTAATGTATTTTATTTCATCTTTTATTTTATTTATTTTTAGAGAGAGGGGAAAGGAAGGAGAAAGAAAGAGAGAAACAGCAATATGAGTGAGAAACATTAATCAGTTGCCTCCCAAAAGTGCCCCAACAGGGGACCTCACCACAGCCTAGGCATGTGTCCTGATCAGGAATACAACCGGTGACCTTTTGCTTTGTGAGATGATGCCCAACCAACTGAGCCATGCTGGTCAGGGCTGTATATTCAATTTAAGTAGATGGTGCCTATTTCCCACCAGTAAATTTATGGCAATTTTTATTTCTGGCAATGGTCTTTGAACAAGCCTTTCATCCCTGTTCCTTGCCAGTATTATATGTTATCAAAAATGTGTTTTCCAAAATTAAATTTGGAAAACTATCTAATTTTAATATGTATTTCCTTAATTATAATGGGGAGAGTTTAGGAAATTTTCACAGATTTTTAATCCATTGTTTTTTGTTCATGTTTATTTATGTTCACATTTTCCATTATTTATAAATATTTATTATCCTGAAAATTCTTTATGAAGTAAAATGCAGTAATTTTTTTATGTTTTGTTGTTTTGTAACTTTTTTAAAGCAGCCTTACTCCAAGATTATTTTTTAAAAAGACATATTTTGTTCTAGTACTGTTACAGTTCTATTTTTTACTTATATAACATGAATTCACCTGATATTTATTTTAGTATAAAGAGTAAGATACAGGTTTAGCTCTACGTTTTTTATAATGGTAAACTGGACACTCCAACCTCATTCTCTGCCCCCCTCCTGCAGAATTGTCTTGCCTGCTCTCCTTTCTCTCCAATAATCATGTTGCTATTTATATTGAAATTACATTTTATTTCTAGGTTAATTTATGGAGAATTTTCTCCATGTAGTATTTATTCATCTATTTAAAAACAGGTTTTGTCTTTCTGGTTTCCCACCTCTTTTAGGTTCTTTAATAGTTTAAATCATTCTTTTTCCAAGTAAGCCATGCATATTTCTTGTTATCTCTAGTTACTTTGGCTTTATTTCATTAGTTCTTAAAATGTGATGATTTCTTTCTTTATGTTTTCTAACTTGTGTGTAGGGGAAAGCTCTTGATTTTTGTTTATACCACCTTGGTGAATTGTTATTATGCTTT
>VMDR010022806.1:0-15992 GCA_007922815.1 Macrotus californicus | reverse complement strand
CAGGCTACTCAGCTATTCAAAACCTTTACAGTATTTCCAGTCTTCATATTTTTTTGTTGGATATAAAAACTGCAGCTGCAGGTGTTGCAGATGTTGGTGTATGTCTACATGGGCCTTTTGGTTGCCTCTAATATATTTCCCTGTATCTTTCTGAGAACAAGCAGCCTCATATCCTCTGCTCTCCTGTTTTCATAGCTCCACTGGAGTAGAATATGAGGGGTATTTTTTTGGACATGACATATTCTTGACAAGGAGAGATTATGGTTTCCTTCATCCTTTCTGAAGTGCGTACAGGAACACAGAATACAAATACAGAATTTTGTTTGTTGGTTTGTTTAGTTATTTAACTTTTTTTTTTTTTGCTAGGCAGAAACAACTAGTTCTATGATCTATGATTTCCAGAATTTTCTTATTTTCTCCTTTGCATACCAGAATATTTAAACTTCTCCCATCTTCTTTCCCCTCTCTGCTTCCCATGGCGTGTGAGAAATCATCCTCACCACCAGTGTTTCTACGGTTCCACTGGGAAGCTGCCTTAGTTTTGGGGAATGGCAGTAACTGAAGTCTTGTGTTCAGTTAAAATGCTAGGTACTTTCTTCCTGTCATCCCAACTCTTGTGGGGCATCTCTCATGGGAACATTCCATTTTCAGCTTAAATACCATTCTTTTTTGCAGAAAAACATGAAAATAAAATCATAGCCAGTAATTTCCAGTTTTCTATTTCTTTAATATTTTTAGCCATGTATCTTCTCCAAATAGTAATAGTGTTCCCTTCTTACTTCACTCCTGATTGGGACACTCTTCTGTTGTTTTCACTATGTCTCATATTTATTAGCTTACTGAATTCGGACCTGTGCGCTTCCAACTGATCCAGAGCACGGGTGATAAGATGAAGTAATTTGGAGCCTCAGACATGCCAAATCTTTGTTTTCGCCTACAACAGCCTTTGAGTAGAGAGCTGAGCTGCTCAAGGCATAGGGCCACAGCCATGATCAGCTTGTTATTTTAAATTTAGCTAATTATAGAATATGAAAATTTTGACATTATGTATTTAGTGCATCGGTATTATAAACTTCAGTGAATATTTAAATGTCAGTAGTTTGCATGATGAAATCTTCATTTATGAATACATTTTTCAATCTCTAAAGGACTTGAGAAATAAAGAATGTAGATGCTCTCAGTGGACTCAGAAGAATTCACAACATCCGCCAGAGAATTAAATGTTTTAGTAAATATGTGTTTAGGTAAGAAGGGGTCATAGAAATTATTTAATCAGTTTGAAGAGACTGAGAACCTAAACACGACAGAACTTGTCAATGGTCACGATCACTTCCTGGTAGGCCTGGCTCAGGAGCCTAAACCTTTGACTATCAATGTAGCAATATTTGCTTCTCTTAAGTGACAGCAGTACCTTATTTACCTAAGACCAAGGGAGGGAAAGTTGTTTTGTCTTTTCGGTTTTTTCTGGGCCATATGGCCAGTGGTGCAATGACTTGACTAGGCAGCCACAGGCAATATGTAAAATGAGCATGACTGTGTTCCAGTGAAAGTATATTTAAAAAAAATCCTAATCTATCTGCTTAAAAATGATTAAAAGCATACATTTAGTGTTATATGTATTGTTCCTACAATAAACAACAGTGAACAATTCTGAACAGATTACTTTTCATTCCATTTGTCCATTTTGTTGATCAATTGGGTACCTACTCTTAGAAAGTTAACTTACTATGGCCAGCAGATAGTTTGCATTAATAAATTATTTGTCAAATGATTGGGACATGATAATAAGAAATCAAGAGAAATCAAATGATTAAAGTAGATATTAGGGGAAAATACCACTTGGAACTCTGAAATCTGTGCTTCCAGAACCCTGTAATTATCGCATACCTGTTTTAGCAAGAAAAAGCTTAATAAGAAAACATGTCCACTAGAGAGCTTTGTGTTGATATATTGTCTAGATTATATGGTTCAAAATAAAATACCTATAATATTTAGCATAGATGAATTGTTGGTGGGAACCAGATAAGATCCTTAAAGGAACCAAATATTTTCTCATGTTTTTCTCATTTTTGTATGGAAAGCCTTCAAAATATATTTTTAGCATAAACCCACACAGATGGTTTCTTAAGAAATTGATCACGCTCACTTTTGTTTTATTCTTTCTCTCTCAACATGGTTTAAAATTTGGTGAGAGCTGGTTAGATATAAATTACCTTCTCAAAATTTCCTGTTTTAATGTCCCAAATCATAATCTTCCAAAAGTCAAATATATGATAGCGACCCCAGGATGACAAGTGGGGTCTGCTGAGAGCAACCCAGGCCACTCTGATATCCATCTTAGATGATTGGTCTAGAAAAAGGTGGTGAAAGGGCAAATTTTGGCTTTCCCTAACTTTTTTTAAATCTTTACTGAGACACAATTGAGATACAATATTCAAGTATCATATTTTACATCTTTGAAATACATAGAGATTTACATATTATACATATTTAAAACACACAATTGGCTGTGACTTGCACATACATTTATGAAACTCTCAGCACAATTAAGACAATTAAGACATCATCTCCCAGCTCTCCAACAGTTGAGCCACTCTGGAGTCACCCCCCCCCTTCCAGCTTCCCTCTCATCCCATCTTCAGGGGACCCTAATCTAGTGCATTTCACTGAATATTAATTTTCATTTTCTAGAGTGTTTTTAATATATGGACTCCCAGTGTATATGCTGTTTCTGACTGTCTTTTTAAGTAAAGCATAATTATCTTGTGATTAATCCATGCCATTAGGTGTACCAATAGTTCATTTATTTTTATTGCTGTTCTAGTTCATATTACAGCTATTCTACAAGGTTTTTTTTATCATTTAACTATTTGTGAGCACTTGGGTTTTTTGTATGTGAGTTATTATAAATAATGCTCTTATTAACATTTATAGACAAGTTCTATATGAATATATACTCCATTTCTCATGGTTAAATGCCTGGAAGTGAACTGACTAGATCATATACTGACCCATATTAGGTAAGTGTTGCCGTCTCCTAATATTTTTGATCCAAGTTATCCAGTAAATAAAGGAAATCCCAAGGAATTCCAACTCATTAGTTTAAAAATACATTAGTTTTGCATGCCCCTTATTTCTGGGCAGCTGCAAGAGACTGTTCCATGCACATGACTGAGACCCAAAGCATCTATGTTCTATAGCTTCTCTCTACTTTTCTGTCTCAGAGCTTCCTCCAAAGTTCAGAAATTGTGTCCTTCCAAATTCAGGATCAGCAGCCAAGAGAATGGTAGTTCTCTCTGCCAGCCTGCTGTACAGATTTCAAGTTTGTCAGCTCTTAGAATCAGGTGAGACAATTTACTTTGTCTCTCTCTCTCCTCTCTCTGTCTCTTCTGTTGATTCTGTTTCTCTGAGGATATTGACTGATACCCATACATGCACACATATACACAAAACACACAATGTAAATATATACAAATGAACACAAGAAGGGGGTTGGGGTAGAAAAATGAAAGGGTTTCTTGGGAGATATTGTCCTCTGTGGAGAAGCTCACTGACTTTCAGTAAAGTAGGTGTGATTGCCTATTCCACATTATGTAAAAAATGCTTTGTACAAGTTACCATTGTTTCTGTATATTTGAGAAGTCACAGTGTATAAGATGAGAAACTACCAACATACTCTCACGCAACTGGAGAATTTTATTTTTCATTATGAAGTTTCTATTTCAAACCAAAGAGCTTTAAAAATGGAAAAAAGAAATTAGTTTATGAAATTGAAAGTTTTGGTCTCCATAGAACACTCATGAGATTTAAGTACTACAAGTCCATTCTACAAAGTAGAATCCCAGTGATACAACTGCATTCAACTCATTTCTAAATTAGGTACCACTTACAACACTGTGGATAGGAAAAAGAAAGGAAACGGTGTGTGGTTTAATTCAAGAACTTGAGCCTTGACACTGTGCAAACCTCTGTTACTCTCAGAAACAAGAGGCAAAAACAAAACCAAACCAAAAAATACTACAAGCTCCAGACACAAAGCTTAGAACTCTATTTAAATTCTGATTATAACAATTTGTTGTTTATTAACTGTGTAGACACTCAATTGACTCAATCAAGACGACAGGTTTCACTCATAGTACCGGGCGGGGCAAAAGTAGGTTTACAGTCATGAGTGTGCAAAATAGTTTATTCTTGTGTTATGATTTACTAATGTATTATTTTCCATACTAACAACTGTAAACCTACTTTTGCCTCACCTTGTACATATAATTTATAATGAAAGCTGTGATGATTAAACTAATTATTTCCATTATTTTAGCTGATTTCACTATCTATTGTGGTTGAATTAATTGGACATAGACTGGTTTCAGTGATTAAAAAGACTAAGCAAATAAAATTGTCTTTTGTTTAGCCATTTCATACCCAGTTGCAGAGTGTCTTACTTTGACAAATTCCACATCACAGCTCTAGTGGAGGATAAAATAACAAACGAGGCAAAAATATGAAAAGAGATTGTTAATGCAAATACGGTGTAAAGTATTTAAAACAACGAGTTTGTATTTTTAAGAAGTAAAATATATTTTATTACTAAAACATGATTGATTTATTTAGGAACATGCCTATCTTGATTAGTCAATGTTTATAATAGAAAAAAGAACTTATTAAAGTTTATAAGGAGCCAACAACTATTCTCTGTACTTAATGACACAAGACTTAACACTCATAAGAACTCTTTGAGGTCAGCGTGTTTTTCACTCCCATGTTTTTGATAATGAAGCTGAGGCAGAGATTGGTTAAGCATCTTCCACAAAGTCTTACAGCCCCAAAGTGGCAGAATCAGGCTCGGAATCCATGCCCGCAAACTACTGAGTCCAGCCGTTAAGCACTACACTATGTACATTACCTCACTAGCTTAATTTTATACGTACATGCAAAGACCGGTGCCAGCTTTATTTTCATTTTTAATGAAGATGAGAATACTTAGGGTTTAACTAAAGTTACTGTGGAATTTTTAAAAAATGTACGGAAAGCAACAGCATGGCAAAGTCATTCCTTCCTCAGTAACAAGCCAGACTTCTAGTTAGCTAGCCTTTCATTGAAACACCTTTTAAAAAACTAATAATCACAGCAGGATGACAACAAACATATCACTACATGTGAACTACATGAGGCATGCCCACTACACTCATTGTGAAATAGTTTGTGGTATGTCACAGGGCTAGCCATGACTCTGTTGAGCAGTGACTTGTGTCCCATTAAAGAACATTTTTCACAATACCTCCCACATTAGGTTGAATTGAGCCATCAACCCCAAATAGGAAAATTGCTTCTAGTAGTTATTGATACTCTTCTCACAAATAAATTTTGGTTTCTTCTTCAAGCTTCGTTTTCATTTCTTTTTTTTATTTTTTAAGATTTTATTTGTGTATTTTTAGAGAAAGGGGGAAGGGAGGGAGAAAGAGAGGGAGAAAAACATTGATATCAGAGAGAAACATTGATTGGTTGTCTCTGTATGTACCCTGATAGGGAACTGAACCCATAAACCAAGCAGATGCTCTGACTGGGAATTGAACCCATTACCTTTCGCTTTGAGGGATGATGCCCAACCTGCTGAGCCACACCAGTCAGACAAAGCCTCACTTTCTATATTAAGTTCCAAACAGTTATTTTTCACTTTTATTGAGAGATTTCATGGAATGAAATGCTGGAATGCTATAATCAATTTATGGGTTGCTTGGTTTCTTTTAGTTGGTAGGGCAAGAGGTCAACTTCTGTCATGGTGTGAAATAGATTAAAAACTTAGATATCTTGATCTTCTCCCTTTGAGTATGAAAATAAAAGACTTATTAAAAAATTCCTGAAATAATGGTAATAACATTCACTTAAAATCAAAGGAGCCTCAAACATAACAACAGTGAACATTTTGTGTATCTCGTTCCATGTGATGCTTTCTCATGGAACGCAAAGATGTTCTCCAGCAGCTGATGGGTGAGAGAAAGCATCAGTGCCTAAGACAGTTTTCTGGGTATGAGGTCATCTTGAGAATTAACGACTGTTCCTAGGGTCACTAACATTGCAAACATCTCAGAACAATAAGGCAACTAGTTTCCAATGAGAACCAAATTAGTTCATGAAAATTGTACATGAGTTTTACTAGTATTTCAACAGGGTACAGTCATTAACTGTGTGCCCATAATATTCCAGGCATTTTATATACTAGATTTTTGCATTAAATATGCACACATTTTCTGCAGTTTAAATGTAATTATTTCCATTTTCAAAAGAAACTGGGGTTTCAGAAGGGCTTAGTTAAAATTGCCTGAAATTACAGAGCTCATAAGAGGCAGAACCTTATTAGCCGGTCTAGTAGATTGGGAAAGGAGGAAAAAGAGGGTCATTTGCCATGTGTCTGTATGCTTTGGAAACTGTTCTTCACTAGCAAGTGTCTGCAGACCAGCTCATTTATCTCTCATTCTTCGGATCTTTCACTTCTTTTTTTATTTTTGTTCTCTTCCTCTTTTTCTATTGCCTAAGGATCACATAGACCATCCACATAAAAAGACCATTTTTACCTTACGATAGAATTAAATATATGCAGGTATTCATTAAAAATTGTCTGATAATATGCCCTGGCCAGTGTGGCTCAGTTGGTTGGAGTGTCGCCCCATAACCGAAAGCTTGCAGGTTCAATTCTCAGTCAGGGCACATACCTAGGTTGTGGTTTCGATCCCTGATTCCTGGTCTGGGTCTGGCCATGTACGATCCCCATTGCAATTGGTGCTTCTCTCTTACATCAGTGTTTCTCTCTCTTCCTTCTTTTTCTTTTTTTAGATTGTTCTTAATTTCAATGTCTCCGGTTGTATTTTGTTTGCTGATTTCTTTTGTTGATTATGTTCCAGTTAAAGGTGAGATCATGTGGTATTTCTCTCTCACCACCTGGCTTATTTCACTTAGCATAATGCTCTCTAGTTCCATCCATGCTGTTGCAAAGGCTAGGATCTCCTCCTTTCTCTCTGCTGCGTAGAATTCCATTGTGTAAATGTACCATAGTTTGTTGATCCACTCATTGACTGATGGGCACTTAGGTTGCTTCCAGCACTTGGCTATTGTAAATTGTGCTGCTATGAACATTAGGGTGCATAGGTTCTTTTGGATTGGTGTTTCAGGGCTCTTAGGGTATAATCCCAGCAGTAGAAAACAGTATGGAATTTCCTCAGAAAACTAAAAGTGGAATTGCCTTTTGATCCTTCTTTTCTCTCTGAAAGCAATGAAAAAAATATGTCTTTGGATGAGGATAAAAAATATCTGATAATAATGACAATTAAAGCCAAACATTGGAAATACCAAGGGAATTACATGTGAGCCTGTAAACTAAATTTTGATTTGGGGAGTATTTTATACAGGAGAAATAATTATTTCTCTCCATCATATCTCTACAAGGTTAATTGACTCTGTGGTTTTCTATTTTAAGATTCCTTGAAAATTGAAGCTAGAAGAAAGTTTCAAGTTAATGTAACCTATATTATGGACTGCATTGTGCCTACCCCAAATTCATGTTTAAGTCCTAACCTCCAATGTGACTCTATGTGGAGATAAGACCTATAAAGCAGTAATTAATGTTAAATGAGGTCAGAAGTGTAGAGTTCTAATCCAGTGTCACTGGTGTCCCTACAAGAAGAGAAAAGGACACCAAGGAGGCAGGCACACAGATCAAAGGCTCTTTGCGGACACAGCAAAAAGGCAGCCATCTGCAAGCTGAGGACTGAGGTCTTAGGAAGAACAACTCTGTGGGCACCTTAATGTTAGGCTCCAGCTTCCAGAACTGTGAGAAAGTGAATTTGTAGTCTGTGGGATTTTGTTATGGCAGCCCTAGCAAACTGAAACCATTTCTTCACATTCTACCAAAGTTAGAATTATAGCTAAATGGGCATAACTTGCTCAAAGTCTTTAATTTAAATAATAATAATAATATACATTGTGTGTAGTACATACCAGGCATCATACTTGGTGACTTTACATCTATTTTATTACTTTATTTTTTGCAAGACCCTCATTGAGGTAATTTTGCCAATATATCTCCTAGGGCAAGGGAAAAAAGGAAAAAATAAACAAATGGGACTACATTTATGGTGCTTATAATACTTATAGAAGAGAAATAAATAACAATAACAAAAACAAAGAGAGGTTTAATGATATTGTACTGTTATAAGTTCTTTACAATTTACCTGAAGTATTATAATACAAAATACAAACTGTGACATTAAAAGTATGCATTTTTAATTTCTAAAACAAGTACTCAAAGAGCATAGGGAAATATACTTAAAGAACCAATAGAGAAATAAAATAGAATATTAAAATATTTGAATAATTTGAAGAGAGATACAAAGAGTGGGGCAAAAGGATAATATCAAAAGAAATAAAAATAGATATAGAAATGAAAAAGCACAATGATAGACTCACACTCCGATTATGAGGGAGAGTTGTCACGTTGGTGGAAGTGAGTTCACGAATATGCTATTTATCAGAGAAGCGCTTTGGATACAAAGACACAGGCAGATGGTACATAAAAGCCGAGATAAGGTATTCTAATGAAAACATATATGTACCTAAGAAGTATAATGTGAATATGAAAGATAAGAAATAGCAGATATCAGGCTAAAAAAATTACGGAGGTAAGGTGGAAGAGCTCACGATAAACACGTCAATTAAGAAAAAATAAAAATCATACGTGTGTAAGTGACTCCTTGTAGAACTTTCAAGTATGGGAAGCAAAACTAACAGACCTAGGAAGTGATTAGACAAAACTCACAATTACAGTGGGGAACTTTAACACTCATCTTTCGGATGTAGACCCTGACTCAGGTTGGTACTCTACCCTCTCAGTAACACAGCTCTACTTCATCTTTACCTTCTGCAGTTTGAACAACCATAAGGGTTCAGAACAAGCCTCCATGTATGCAGATTATTTCAAGCTAAAGGCAACTGAGACCCTGTGAGCTCCAGAGAAACTTCTCTCGCTTTAATTATCTAGTATATACATAGGAGCCGGCTCATGATGAGCTTTAAAGCCAGAAATGGCTTTTACCTATTTACATGGTAGGGCAAAGTATTACTTACTGAACATGTGCTGTCCCTGCAATTACCTTCTGAAGTCCCAGGCTGCTATCTTAGCTCTAGCTCTGAATGTCTCATTAAACCCATTTTCCCTCTCTGTGTCTGAGCCTCTCATGTGTGTGGGGTCTCTGACTCTCTTAGGTATGCAGGGTTCCCATACACGTGTATGCATGAAATTTGGTTATTTTCCCTTGCTAATCTCTCTCCCGTTTCTTTGTTTATTAGACCAGCTGAAAGAACCTTGAGGGCAGAGGAAAGTTTCTTCTCCCCTACTCAACGACCTGTCAGCTACTCCTAATGAAACAGATATTTCACTAACTTTTAAAGCAGATTGCCCTCTCCATATATCTAATATTATATTTCTATAAAGTCTAACTAAGATTTTTAGCTCTGTTAGATTTTTTCAGTGAGAAAGACCATCTCCATAGCTTAAGGGTCTACGAATCAAACATTATGACATAGATTGAATATCTTGAGATTTGAGATATTGACCACTCATTTCCCATTTCTAGAGTACTGAAAAATTACTCTAAGGTTGTGTGCGTATGTATGTGTCTTGGAAGGGTCTATGAAGGAAAATAATATATAGATTATGACCAGAAATTAGGGAACAGCTTTGTCCTGGTCTCAAAGTGTTGCTGCTCAAGCCCAGTAGCGTTCTGAATTCAGTTTCGGAAGCAGAGGTGGAAATTACAATCAGGCGGGGAAAGTAAATCTTTTTATTAGAACACATAAAGTGCAAAAACAATTGGTAACATCTTTCCTGACAGATACAGTAACAGTCATGAAGGCTGTAGAGCACTGCTAAAGTGTTTATTTGACATTTATTAAAGAGAGTTTAATGGTAGTGACATTTTAATCTAATTCATCAGTTTAATAGTTTTCATGAAAATGCTCCACTTATTTAGGCGCTCTGTGTATCTTTCCGATTCTCACTAATCATTTTTGTTCATTTGCTATTGAAATAGGTCGTCTTGAGTTAGTGCAGTTGAATCAGAAGAATATAGCTTCATAAGGCATTATCATTAAAAACCTATCTAGATTAAGAAGTAGTAACTAATTATAATTTTACAGGATTATTTTTTCTCGTGTGTCTCAAAGATGGTAAATCATTAGACCTGAAAAGGCATCCATATGAATCTACAGATACACGCCAGAGGTCATCTCTGGAAACATGATCATACATTATAAAGCCCCAATTTATAATGGGTTTACTTCTAAAAGAATCTTTAGTAGTAATCTCTGCTAATGGACATGATAAATCTGATAATTATCCAGGGAGTTTTAGCTCCAAATTTCTTTACCAAATCAGTAGACCCCTAGGATAAAATAGTAAGCAGATAAATGCTGTTGTTTGGCTCCTTTAGGGTACATGTTTTGTCCCTAAGATATTTCCAGTGCTGATCTCATAAATTCAAGTTTATAAATTTATAAATAATGAGTCAGAAAGGTCCTAGTGTTGTGAAGATGTGGGCTCATATGGAATTTTATTTCTGCTGACTGTACTGTCACTGCCCAGCCGCAGAATGATTGAGGGCTTGTATCTGTGTTCCCTCTGCCTGAGAGCACCTGAGGATGGCTATAAAAAGAAGAGATGGTTTTTGAGGGTGAATTTACCTGATATGGATACTACATGGTGAAAGAAACATTTGTGGCATTACTATTTCTGACCACTTTTTGTGAAGTTTGCCTAGTACAGTTAGTCAGAGGAAGTACTGCTCTCTAAACATCCTAGATGGGTTACTTCTGAGAGACGTTGTGTTTTGAGGGTAATATCTCTTCAGAGAAGATCAACTGGCTGGATAGAAATATGTCACCTTTGACCATTGCGTCACTCTGCAGAAACCTAATGCTGTCTGTACCTAGGACTTCTGGGACTGACACTGAGGATAATGATCCTACATTCTCTCTGTATTATAAATTAAAACAGCAGCTTATTCATTCACACTGAGGAACATTGCCATGAGGAGGAACAGATATCAGATGATCCAGTGTTCCTCTCGTTTAAAGAGAAGTTTGCATGTGAAGCTGAATAGTCAGAATTTGAAAACAGGGCAAGAAAAATTATTTCTGAGAATATCGGAGGTCTTCATCATTTTATGTATAGATTTACATTTGTCTCCACAATAAGGATAAATGTTTTAGGCTGATACATATTTCATTTTGCCTCCTGGGAAATTTCTTTTCTCAATCATGTTTTGGTAGCTTTCCCCAATATCCAGTGGTCTGCTAATCCATGTTTAACAAATGACTCTTCAAGGAAAAAGCATCCTGATTTGTATTGTTTGCCAACTTCTGAGATGTACATGTTTTCCCTATGCCCAAGTTCAGTCTACCAATATTAGTAAAAGTACATCTGGGAAGAAATGTACCCAGTCCCACTCTCGCACCCAGCACTGGCTGACCCTGTCACACCACTGCAATGCCTACCTTTCGTACACTATCTCTAAGCCTCCACTGTGGGACATTTATTATTTTTGAGGCATATTTAAAAAATATATTAAATATGTCAGATTTAATCATAATTCAATCTTTTGAACCTAGATATGACTTATATATTTTTTCTGACCTATTATACCTGCGTTTATGGTTTCATTTTCAGAAGTACTTCATGTGCAAGTTCTTGGGGAGCTCATGGTATTGCTTCCATGTAATTTCTTCTCTAGACTTTCCTATGATTTTCTGGTGCCACCTGCATGAGAATTTGAGAAAGGGGAATTTGAATCAGCATTTTAACATATTCCCCTGGAGAAAGATTGTTAAACTTTGAGAATTTTTGGTCTAAAGGACGTGCTTTTTCCTTAAAGATAAAAGTTTGTGTTAACATGAAATTGATCTTCAGTAAAAACCAAATGCAGTCAAAACAGAAGTAGGGAATTGGGAGTAAGCAATGAATGGCAGTAAGCTTTAAGAGCTCATGAAACTGTAATCTTGATGGGCTTCACTTTGGAACAAGGACTTATATTTTTAATTGATCTTGGAGAGAAAAGGAGAGACAAAGAGAATTGAGAGAGAGAGAAACATTAATTTGTTGTTCCACTTATCCATTCATTGGCTGCTTCTGGCACATGCGCTGACTGGGGATCAAACCCGCAACCTTGGAGTTTGGGGTTGCCCTAACCAACTGAGTTACTCGACCAGGGCCAGAATTTATTTCTTAAAGGAGCTTTTCTTTTCTCTAGTTTTGTCATCTAGTAAACAGATTATTTATTGCATTAGTTCTCTATCATCATATATAGGAGAATCCCCTGGTGAGGTTAAATTTTATGTAACTATTCCACATGGTGCTAATAAGCAGGCAGAATTGAGAACCGTCCTCAGCAGGGATCCCAAATTTCCTTGGTTCATGACATGACAGTCATTTGTTTCCTTAAACCCCCAGGTCAGTAAACAAAACAAAACAGAACAGAACATGTAAGAGTTCTGTTTGAGCATTAGTTCCAAGCATTTGAATACATACATATGGCAACAATTTAGCTGTGGTTTGAAAAGCTAATTTACAGGACCGGAATTTCCCAGAACGGGATGCGTACCCCTTCTGAGCAGGGCATTGCTCCTCAGAACGTGGGTTCAGGTTGCAGACCTCCATCCTTATTTCCCATTCCACACTGATTTTCTCACAGCAACTGATGAAATTGAACCTTTGGAAAGAGCTGATACCATTGAAAAAATAAAATACGATCATGGGCTGATAGTTTCTGTTTCTCTTGAAAACACAAATATCTCAGAATGCCCGTGTAAGCTCTCTGCAGCAATCTGGGGCACCGTGGCACACAATTTGAGAACCAGACTTAGAGAGCAAATTTTGTGTTATGGTCAAAGCAATGAAAGCTATCCCAAAAGAGAAAGACAAAAGGAAAAAGACCTTGATGGGAGATAGGATTGTTCATTAAGTTTTCATTTTCTCAGTTTTTCAATGGTGGCGAAGATGATGATGATAATGATGATCATCATCATGGTGATGATAAAAATAAGTGGTATTTAATGGAATCTATATGTTAATCACTATATTTTACAAGGGTATACATTCTCCCAAATAATTTTTAGTAACAAACCTAAGGAGTAGGTACAATGACCTTAATTTTTAGGTATGGAAAATGGGAGCTTAGAGCATCAGCTACTTCCCTGGCAGGTTCATGGCATAACTGGATAGTGAAGGTGGTTTGCTTAAAATCAGTCCGTGAGCTCTTCCTGACAGGAACTTGCCACAATCACAAAGAATATAATTGATGGAGAGTCGGGGGTGTTATACAAGTGAACAGATCATGAAGTGTTACAGTGAGAACACAAAGGACTCCTGACATAAATACGTGTCTTGTAGGACTGAACGAGAAAACCAATTGCAAAACCCTCACAGTATGGTAGAGTGGAACCCTGGTGTGTGTACGTGTGTGTGTGCGTGTGTGTGTGCATGAAAATACATACATACATTCACAATCCCAGGTGTTACTTGGCTAGGGTTATGTTTGGTTGCAACTGAGAATTAGAAGAAGAGGCAAAACTAAAGGTTACAATGTTAGAGGGGAAAGGGTGGATCATGGTAATAAAAGGGAAAGACACAGAAATGCCTGCAGCTCCTGTCATTTCATCCCTTCCTGAACCTATCAGTATTGCCCTTTACTTGCCGGAGGGGGACAAAGGGGGAATATGGGACAACTGTAATAGCATAATCGATAAAATATATTTTAAAAATATGAAAATTCTTTAAAATTTACATTTTTAAGCACACTGCTCAATTTAAACACAAAGAATTTTTTCTTTGAAATATCCTTTAATTAATTAATTAATTAATTAATTAATTAATTTATTGGGCTGCATAGTACTTCAAGCATGTTAGCTTGGGTTCCTGCCCTGACTGGGACAAAAGGGCAAAGTACTTGAGCTGCCTGTGTACTGCTGAAAGCCTGGAATGACAAAGTGCTCCTTTGGATTCAGGAAGGAATGTGAGAAAATTTTCAAAAAGACATGTATGCCAAAAATAGGAGCGTGTATGTTAATTAAATCAGTAAACACACCCCAGAGCCTTTGTTTTAATGCTTCTCTATCTGTCATTAGACTGGAAAAGGACACAAAGAAGTTATATATTGTCAACTCTCCCCTCCTTTTCTTCTCTGCCTTCCCCCTCATCCCTCAAACAAGCTGTTATCACAGTCACTAGGCTCTGGGGCATGTTCTGTGAGGCTGCATTTGTGTGGGAAATCAACCGCTGTAAAAACCATGAGCTCCCCCTTCTACCTCTTCCCTGTGTCCACTCCAGTGCTCACCCCCTCTTTACCACTGGACTGGCAGATCTGTGGCACTTTTCTACGTCCTGATTAATATCTGCACAGCCCTGGCTCATGTGGTCATTTAATAAGTATGTTTTAGATGAATTAATAAAGTCCACCCCACATATACTGTTATCTAAATAGTTTACTTAGTGTATTTAAGTTACACCTGTCTAATTGAGCATCTGCAGGTTGGATTTGCTTTGCTCAGAGAGAACGATCTAATGACTATTGAAAGAAGCATGTTACCAGACTCCTTGCTTGCAAACCATCAGCCTCTCTGGTCTTCATGCTTCTATCAATTTGTCTCCAGAGACAAGTGTTAAATTACTCAATCCACTCCACACTCCAGTAGAGAGTGACTACTTACTCTGCTGTTGTTCAGTCTGGGAATCTCTCCTCACCACTCTTCAATTCTTCCTCTTTTGGCTTCATGTTGCTACCTGTCAAACTCTTCTTCCTCCAGGAAGGGCAGCACGAGCAGGCTCTGTCTCTCATAGCCTCCACTGATCCATGTAGTTTTACTCCTTTTTCCTATCAGGACACCTTTGCTTTGTTATTTCACATAGGCTTTGTTTAGCCTTTTGCTATGAATGAATTTGTGCATGGGAGTTAAAATGTTTCTTGAATAAGTGAATGAATGCTCTACTTCTCACTTAAAAGTAGAGTTTGTAAAGTATGGCAATAGATATACTAATATCTATTTCATCATGCAAACCTCAACTTTTTCAGTTAATAGTGTGTGGGTAAATAGCTGCTTTAAGTTGTTACTGTGGCAACTGTTTGTGGTTTGAGGTAAAATAAAGAGAGCATGACTGACACTGTAGTCACAATGCCAATGCTAGATTCTCCTTTTCTCTCATCCAATTAAATCTACGGTTACTTGTTCTGGGAGGTTGTATTATCCCCTGCTTCATATATATATATATATGGTGATTAAATGTTGGTAAATGAATTGGAGCCCCTTCAGTGTGTGCGGTATGGCATCTGGACCTGATGTAGAAATTTAGAAACTTTTTGTTTAGCCCTGAAAAATTATATATATAATTTTTAAAGGAAAAATTATGTATGTGTAGGCGAGCTCCACAATTCTTTTTTACGCTCTCCTATTCTCCTTTTCTTCTTCAATAATATTGTTGTTTCCAGCAACTCATGCATTGTTCAAATTTTATTTCTCATGTCAGGTAATGTTTATAATATCAGCAACCTTCTTGAATATATAGAGTCTCTATTTTTTAAAAAGTAGTTGTAGCAAAGCACTTTGTAAATAAGAGAAAATTGGAAGAGGAAATTCAATATATTGCTAGATGTGGCCCAAATAGTAAAATGTGTTTTAATGTAGATTGAAGTCAATTGCATCACCTGATGTGTCTTTCTACACATTCCTTTTGTGGATGATAATGCCACTCTTAGGTAGCGGAGGCAGATGGGGCCCGTATAGGTAATGATGCTAATTTGCTTCACTGCAGGAACAGTGCAAAAGTGCCCTTCGGCATTTACCAGGTTGAGGGGGAAAGTGATGTGCAGTTTGCTTTAGAAATACATGGTAAAAAGGAAAATTGATCTTTGTCTGTGTTTGTCCTCTTTTGTTGATATGGGAACAATATCGAG
>VMDR010022805.1:0-15993 GCA_007922815.1 Macrotus californicus | reverse complement strand
CCGTCTTTACAAGGCCGTCTTCCCTCAGTGTGTGTCCTTGTGTCTGTCTCCTGATATCTCTCTCCAGCAATATAATTAGGGCACTAGTCTTTAAATTCAGTGCTTACGCCAACACAGAATAAACCTCATCTTAATTTCATCTACAAAGATCCTCTTTCCAAATAAGGCCACATTCACAGGAACTGGGGCTTAGGACTTCAGCCAATTCTGGTGGGGCCACCATTTAGTCTGCAATGCCAAGTGTTCCAGAAGGCTTGGGCTGAAGCTGTAAGACTTAAAAGTATGGGTATCTACTTTCAGAAGCCCTAGCATGTTACTTCTGCTGCCTTCTATTGGCCATTCAAACTCATGGGTAGGAAAATTGGACTTAATGTCTCAGTGGGAGAAGCATCAAGGGTTTGCCACTATCTTTAATGTATCATGCCCTCCTTTTCTCTTCCCCCACTCTATCCCGCTCATTATCTGCCATGTATACTTTAAGTTAAATGTACTTGTTATGCAATTCCACTAAATGACTGATGGAGCATTTGAAAAATAACTTTGTTTCATAGTACTTCATATGGTTTTAGTCATAATTTTCCTGAGAGGGTATGAGACATATTTCTGTATTACTGTGTGTGTGTGTATGTGTGTGTGTGTGTGTGTGTGTGTGTGAGAGAGAGAGAGAGAGAGAGAGAGAGAGAGAGAGAGAGAGAAAGAGGAGGGTACAAGGGGGAGAAGCAGGGTGGGGAAAGAGGTTTGTATGATGAAAGCATTAAAATGAATAGCTTGTGAGGGATCCTTCCAGAGACCCCTGTGATTGATGCAATGTTTTCTCACCCAATACGAAGCATGAGAACTCTTTCTACTCTTAGAAGTTTATCTTCTCCTTACTTAGAATAGCCTAGCAGTCAGGCAGACATTGAATAGTTATTAGAGCTCTCATTTAAGAGATCAAGGGACAGAGTCACAGAGCCAAGGGACAGATCAAGGAAAGGAATTATGTTCAGTCTCTCAAAGAAAGACCGTCAGGAGAGAATCACGAGACTGCATCCATCCATCTCAGAATACCTATCACAGGTATTTTGATACCTCTGCTGTATTACTGTTTAGAGGTTCTACAACATTGCACTTGTTCCCATTCCATTTCTGGCACTTAGCTGACACATCAGGATTACTTTCTCAAACAGATGCCTCTAGGAAACATAACAGATATAGGCATTTTGAATAAAAAGCAAGTTGTATGTCTAGATGACATTACCTCTTATCACTTTTCAATGTAGTTTTATGATATTATACTATGTCTCAAAAATATTTATTGTTTTCCCTTCTAAGATGCACTTTATCTGGACTCTCTCTACCTGGACCCTGACCACTGAGTTCACACTTGGCCACTTGACTGGCTTTGGACAAACAAACTGAATGGAGATCTGTGTCACTTCTGAGCAAAGACTTTTAAGCACATCAGAGAGTTCTGTTATTACCCTACCAGAGACTGGCATGTCCCCGACAGGTCCTCATCCTTGACTCATCCTGAAATGATGGAGCAAAGCTCATGTCACATATCAATGACAGTATAACAAAAGTCAGAAACAAACTTTTGGTGTTTTAAGCCAATAAAATTTCTGTATTCATTGTGGCTGCCGCATAGCTCAAAATGATGCATACATTGTATGTTAAGAGTAACAACTTTCCAGGGAAATGGCATGTGTCCCTTTTAAAGGAGTGTCTCCATTTCAGTATAACTTGGGAGATATCTGTAGATACTTAGAACTTGATTTTATTTTGAACTTGATTTTATGTTCATCTATTTCTTTGAATGAGATAATAAATTATTGGCTTTGCAGTTGATTTGATTTCTACTTTCTCTCTCTGTGACCTTGGAGAATTGGTAAACTCCTTCAGCTTCTGTCATCTCATCTAGAAAATAGAGTCATTAATACGTACCTCATGGGATTATTGTGAAAATTCAATTAGCTAAAGCAGTGGTTCTCAGCAGGGGTAATTTTGCCACCCAGAATTGACACGTGGCGATGTTTGGAGGCATTTCTAATTGCTTCTTCAGGCATCTAGAAGGCAGAGGCTAGAGATGCTACAAAACCTCCTACAAGGCCCAGGACAGTGCCCTACGGCAGACATTTTTCCAGCCCCAAATGTCAAGAGTACCACAGCTGAGGAATCCTTAGCTAAAAAAGTTCTTATTTAACACAATTCTTGGCACATAGTGAAAAAGAAAGAAAATGAGTATTTATTCGTATTAGATTATTAAGTGGGTTTAAATAACAGTAAAAAATACTTTTCAATTTCTTCTTTATAAATCAATTTGTATTGTTTACAAATCAATAACCACTTTTGTGGGTTCACTGTAAAGATCTGCATTCAACTATAAATATGTAACTAGAGAAAAAAAAATCATTGTTATTTCAGCTGGTTTGGCACGGGCATTCTGTAAATTTCACAGGGCTTATATCAGTAGTCAAATCAGAAGAGGCTAGAAATTCTCTGAAGGTTCATACAAATTTTTATGACATGCTTCAATTTGTGGTAATTATAGTCAGCATACAGTGTACCTTAGACAAGGCTTATAAAACCGCATGCATTTAAAATGTTGTCTACATAAGTAATGCATAAAAGTAAACTGCCAGAATAATAAATGTATTTATTTACCCAAACAGTAAGTAAAATGGCTCATAAGAAGCTCTTCCAATTATTCAGGTAAATACTACCTTCCATACATGACTTTTTTTATGGGTTTGAGTCATGAGAATAAAACCCAGCAGGAATAGGGTCTTGCAATGAAATTGGGAAATGACATCATTTAAATCATCCCCAAAATATAATATAAAATGTCCCTCTCCTACCTCTCTACTTTTGTCAGTATTCAGGGGCACTCCAGAATTGCTTTTGGAATCTATTCTTCCTAATAAGAAAGTGTGCTGTAGCTGATAGTTATGAGCAAGAATGGAAAGCCATTGGTCTTCCTGGAAAGATACGTGGCAGATACTTGGTTTCCAGTGTTGGTGATTAAGTATCTGGTAACCTCGAGACACCAATTTTCTAGGCATGGACTTACTGACCTCTAAGATGAGTGTATACTGTTAAAAATCTTCTCTATATTCTTCTCCAGTTTTTAAATTGTATGAACTCATGTCTTCACAGATCCTGCATGATGTATGTAATCTTTCAGGTTCATGGGAACTTTTCCCTTGTTTTGAATGTCATTTAAATGGGAACATACTTACAAATAGTCTTAAAACCATTGTTGATTCACTGTCCTCCCCACCCCACTGCCCCATGTTTGAGTATCATTTTCCTTTTAGGCTGTAGCTGATTTTTGTGTGTTTTATAATTTAAAAAATATAGCGGGAGGCTAGCCTCTAGCATTCAAGAATAAGAAAGCGTAGTGAAATATTTCCTAGATATTGTCATCATTTCGGTATGGTGCTATATTTCACACTCTGTGCTGTATTTTACGTGCACCATCTCCGTTAATTGTAACAATAACCCTGAGGTGGAGACATTACTAACCATTTTCCATGTGAATAAATTTCGATTTAGCAAACATTCAGAGCCACGTAGCATATGTGATTCTAACAAGGGCTATCAAGCCAGTGCATAACCCTAACCACCATGCCTTAGAGCTAAATGTGATTCTTTGACATCTTTTACTGAAAATGATAACAATGTGGACTTCTTAGAAAGTAAGGACATATTTATCTTTTTTGACTGTGGAATTTACTTTCGCTCCTCAGTGGGGATCTTTCTTGTTCTATCCATGTATCTTCTCATGTGTGTCTCTGCACATTCACTGCTCCTATGCAGTCTTGGTTTCCCTTTCTCTCAGCCAGCTGAGTGGCAGAGAAGGAAAGGCCATGGACTAGCCTGAGACTGCACAGGACAGAAAGTTGATGAACCATGTATAGGTAGATAAAATGAACAGTGGTTCCCTTCATCTGTTTCTCCTATCTACCACATGGATTCTGTGTGGATTTTTGTAATTCAGTTTGGATTAGGAAAATCTAGCTGTTCCCATGTCATGTTGCTCCTGTCTTTGGAAATCCTCCCCCTCTAGGTAGAAAATGGAAATTGTGTTTTTTAACTGTCTTTATGCAAAGTAAGGCTGTGATCTCCAGAACACATCACTCTTGACTCCAAGTGCCGAGGCTTTGGGTTTCGTTCAGGAAGATGGCCCATAGTATGAGAATACATATTTATTCTCTTTAGATACACATATCCTGATCTTCTTGGAAAAGTGCAAATAGTATTTCACTTTTATTATTTAACATTAAAAATCTCTAAAGTCCCATGGAGAACAAAAAATATGTTCTATGATTTTTCTACTTCCAACTTTATGTAACTTACTATGTGCCACTTTCTCACCTATTATGTTATTTTATCACATAACTACTCTCCAGGCTAAATGCTGTTGTTATCACCACTTTACAGATGAGAACACTAAGGGTTGGAGACTTTAATAACTTGCCCTGTGATCCACAGCTAAGAGATGCTAGCTCCAGGACTCAATTCAAGGCCACATGACTACAGTGTCCATGCACTTAACCATTTATCACTTTATTGGACAAAAAGAAATAAGATTCAACCACCACCCAAATTCTTCCACCTTGATTTTTTTTTTTGAGAATCTTCCTGAGGGGACATTTGTTACTCAAACTTTTCTATAATTTTTCAGAGTTCAAATCTGAGTCACTCAGAGAAAATTACTTGAACTGACAATTGCAAAAGTGTATCTGCTTATAAAAATTAGATTTGTGAGAGTGATATGACTTTGTACAAATTATTATCTCATACAGGGATTTCTATGACTTCTGTGAGCTCTTTTTTGCTGTAAGCTAAAACAGGTTACACTTAACTGCGCTGGTGGCACTCTTGCCCCAGATCTGCAAATCAAGCTGGCTTTCATTACTATGAGTTGTAATAATTCTGCAGATGGAATAGAACAGGTAGATTGTGCCTATTAGACTCACAAAAGATGAGTCAAGTATTTTTAACTTTATTTATTCATTTTTATTTAGAGATAGGGGAAGAGAAGGAGAAAGACAGAAAGAGAAACATTGATGTTAGAGAGAAACATCAGTTGGTTGCTTTCCATATTTGCCCTGCCCAGGGACTGAGTGCACAACCTAGGCATGTAATCTATAACTGAGGCATGTGCTCTGACTGGAAATCAAACCTGTGACCTCTCTGTTTATGGGATGATGCCCATCTAACTGAGCTACGCGAGGCAGGGCAAGATGAGTTCAACTTTTGTAAATTGCATTAGAGCTAGAGCTTGAGCTAATCCTAGCACAACTCAATTTAGACATCACAATTTACATTTGTGTGTACATTGTTCTTACCTAGTTTCTTAAATTGCATTAAGAATAAATGTTACACAATTCTTAAAAAAATAATAAGAGTTAAAGAAGAAACAAACCAACAATTGTGCTGAAATCTCATGGGGCAAAAGGCAATCTGTTTACTCTGTAGTAGTTTGGCAGATTCAATTTTATAGTTTGTATTCCTTTCTGTTACTCAATTTATAGCTGAATTCTTGGGCTCTTTCATCGTATAATGTTTGCATTTATTTCTTTGTGTAATTAATATAAAATGTTTTCTATTGGCTTTTGTTATTTAATTTTAGCAAAGTCCTTTGAAATATGGTTTTAGCCCTCAAAAGTGAGAACATTTCTGTTGAATCATAGTAAATTCTGATGTACTTTTATCTCTATTTAAAAAGAAAAATTTATCATGATGGCGATTCAATCTGTAAACTTGGGGAACATTTCTTTCTGCTGGGCTCCATTCTTTTGAAGTCTTACCTGTTTGGCTAATTTTTTCCAGCCACTAATCCCTGGAATCTACATGTTCCTGGAATTTAGAGAAAGAAGAAGATAAAGGAAAATAAAAGGTGGGGAGAGGTTGCTTCTCAGAATTTCCCCCTCAGGTCTAATTTAGGAACACTCCCGGAACACAGCTAGAAGGGAGACCATCAAAAGGTAAAGGGTGTCTGATTTTGAAGTGCAGATACTCTGCTCATGATTAAGACTGGATGTGTGCAAAATTTGTAAGTAGGAAAAACATGCCTTTGAGATTCCTAACGTTTTCTGTCTGTGCTTCTCATCCACTTCTACTTATTTTCTTTCACTTCATCGTCCCCCACACATCCTGACAGTTTCTCAGAATCTACCCAAAGTCTTATTCATGCTTCACAGGGAACCCATTTTTAGAAAATGATGCTTTTTCATATAGTTACAACTAACTAGTGAGTCAACAAAGTCTGGAGCCAGGTAATGGGATGTAAATTCTGGGATAGAGAGGAATAAAACTTAGTCTTGAGTTCTAGGACTTAACAAGACCAGTTGAGTAGAAGGAGACCAACCAGTGTAGTGCTCTAATGTGTGTGAGCTCTGAAGTATGCTCATAGCAAAAGTAAGCCTTTCCACAACATACATTATATTTATAAAAAATATATGAATATATAAACAAAATGTTTTCTCTTTCCCCAAAATATACGTAGTATAGATTCAAGACATTGGTGCTTTTTAAGTTAGTCTTTAACAATTTGATCAGTTCCTGAGAGCTTAACAAAAATCTATAATGGCTAGCCATATTAAGCTAAAACCACCCTTAAAGTTTTATGATACTTCTCCCAGTGGTGAGCCAGATTCACAGAGATAACCAGCCACTGTTGATCAAATAGTGGATTGGACAAGTTCACAAACAGATTTCTTATAGCAAATATGGACATATCATGTTAGTTATCTTGTCCTGAAGACATTAAACTTGTAAATCACCCAAGCAACTCTCTTGTCTTTGAATCCCTATTTTCCAAGCAGCTAAGGGATTATAATGCAGATCTGCTCAAGAGATACCGAATATTCTGGTCATGCAATTCTGCATGAGTGTTCACAATTTTTATTGTTGATTAATGACTTGGTAGTTTGTTTCACATGTCATTCTCTATAAACTTGGTTAAGGTAGACTGCCCTCTTCTCTCCAGATCTGATAAATTAGATTTCTGAACCTACATAATCGAAGGGCAGACTTTGATTGGGATGAATTCAGTAAAGGAAGCGCATTCTTAGAGCCTCTTGGAAGTCAGCCTGCTGCTTCTCTGGGGACATTGTCCCTTTAGTGGGTTCCTTTATCCTGAGATTCCACATTTATAATTACAAGAGAGAGCTCAACATGTAAATGTGCTTTGCTACAGGGCATTTGTCTCTGTCTTGTTAAATGTGTAGAAATGGATTTTTTCCTTCCTTTTCTTTCCTTTTCCTTCTAAATTTTACACAGATCTTGCCTTTAGAATTAACAGAGGTTAAGAAAATGTTTATGCCCATACATTGAAAGCCATCAAAAGAATCTGTAGGGCTCAGTTGATGGCGGGAAGAGCAGGAGGAGAAAAACAGGTTTCAGCATCATATTTTTATGTTTTATAAAATAGTTATTTTCTTTGTAGTTAAAAGATGTGTAATGTGTATTGTTGCTGATCATGCTGATGTTAAAGAGGGCAAAGACAACCTAACTACTTGGTTAATAAGTATGTTTCATGCAAAGGACAAGTAAACATAACTTCATGAATATATAATGTTGCTGATGGCAGCTGAAATTATTTCTGGCCAAAATGATGGCTTTTCTCTAAGGTCACTGCTGCCTGTTTGCTGGTAAAATTGTTAAATGGTTTTATCTTAGTTGAACTGTGTTAAAGCAGCCACTTGATTTCTGAATCACTCATCTCAGATTCTGTGCTTTGAGTCATTTCACTTCCCAGCATCTCAAAGAATTCCAGGACTTGGAAGAACTGAGTAGAAGACAGTATATCTTGTCTTTCTCCTCTCTCTGGACAAGACCCTCTATCCAATTCCAAGCTGTGGTGGCCTGATTTTTGCACTGAAGAGAAGACTTCAGTGTGGTTCCTTAGGGAGATTTCTCAGGGCATTGATCAAAATTTTATGAAAAAATGCAGGGAGCTAGGATAACTCATAGAGGCAATAGAATTTAATAGACACTAATGGCATGGTCACAGTAATTTAGTAATTTAAATCATAAGCTCTTTTTCTTTTCTCCTTTTAAATAAATGTTTCCCTCACTCTAAATGCTAACCCATATACCCTAGAGAAAATTTAGGAAAATTTTTTTTCCAGTGTTTTTTTTTTTTTTTAGTCATAGAAATATTTTCCTGCAAAGTTTATTGTGTTCATTTTAAATTAGTAGTTAAAGGAAACATACATGTGTACTTCCAAGGTAAACATTCCCAACTTCAGATTACTATTAACAGCCCTCTAGCTTCCTGTAGCATTCAGCCATTTATCAAACACTTCACATATTACTAGCAGGGAAAGGTAACATTATTCATTCTAGATTCAAGGGAAGAAACTATGTTTGATTTGATGTCTAATAGCCAAGGGGAGAATCACACAGCTCCTGAATACTCATGGTCAATGTATATCTTTGGTTATAAGGAATAACATGGGGAGATCAGGCCCCCAAAGTTCATTCATTTGGCTCATAATATTTTCACCATAATGCACTCCTTTATATTGATGTAAGAATACAAAAATATAAGCTAAACTGAGAAAAGCATGGAGTCATTATACTCTCCTAAAATGTTAAAATGAGTTAACTCATAATAGGAACCAACAGAGCATGGTGGAGGCATGAAAACAGACAAGGATATCCAAATGTTACACCATATTTATTAATTAATTTACTTAACCATTCTACAAATATTTAAGCTCTATTTGCCAGTCATTATCATACTAGGTCCCAATATACCATCATAAAGAAAATAGACATATCCCATTTGTCATTGGGAGTTTAGTCTAGTAGGGGAGATAGACATTAATTATATGAGAATATAGTTATTAACTATCACAGAAGCAAGACAAGAAAATCAATGGGAAACAGTGAAAGTAGAGAACAGAGGCACCTGATTTAGTCAGAGCTATCAGGGGAGGCTTCCCTGTGGAAATAACATTGGATATGATATATGAACTATGAACTAGAAATTGTAAGATGAAGAGATTTAGGCAGTCTTCATGTATTCCTGGGAGAGGGACACACATATGAAATGCTCTGAGTTGGTAGGAGGCCTGCTGCTTTAAATAATTGAAAGAAAACCAGTGCATGGAGTGGAGAGATCAGATAACAATCAGTACACTGTTTGAAGAGAGAAAGAGTGAGAGTGAAAGCAGGAGACAGATGATCTTTTTGACCTTTTGAATTTTAGCCTAAGAATAGTAGCAAACTACTGAATGAATTAAATCAGAGGCATAAACTGATCAAGTATATGTTCTTCAAATGATCCCTCTGAAGGTCTAGTTCTAGTAAGGCACAATGCCTTAATCAAACTAAACCTCTTACATATAAAAAAATCAGATTAACCCTTATATCTCTTAAAGATTTAATAACCAATTAAAACTCTCTCCTCAAGAAAACTCCAGGCCCAAAAGGCTTTATTGGTGAATTCCACCAAAAATTTAAACAAAGAAAAAGACTTTCAGAAACAAAGAGGCCACAGAAATCGGACAAGAAAAATAAATAAAAGGCATTGAAAAGAAGGAAGCAAAACTGTCATTGTTTGTAGATGGCAAGGTAGTGTACATAGAAAATCCTATAGACTCCACCAAAAAACTACTTGACCTAATAAGTGAATTCGGAAAAACAATGGGATACAAAGTCGCTATTCAGAAATCAAAGAAATTTTTGTACACCAACCAAATATCAGAAACAGAAATCAGGAAAAAAAATCCCATTTGGTATAGCAACAAGAAAAATAAAGTACCTAGGAATAAACCTAATCAAGGAGGTAAAAGACCTGTACTCAGAAAACTACACAACACTGAAGAAAGAAATTAAGGAAGACACAAACAAATGGAAGCATGTACCATGCTCATTTGTTGGAAGAATTAACATCATCAAAATATCCATACTACCCAAAGCAATTTATAGATTCAACACAATCCCTATTAAAGTAACAATGATGTATTTCACAGATATAGAACAAATATTTCAGAAGTTTCCATAGAACCATAAATGACCCCAAATAGCCAAAGAAATTTTGAGAAAGAAGAGCAAAGTAGGAGGGATCACTGTACTTGATATCAAACTATATTACAAGACCACAATAATCAAAACAGTGTGGTACTGGCATAAGAACAGACACATAGATCAATGGAACAGAATAGAGAGCCCAGAAATAAACCCAAGTCTCTATGGTTAATTAGTATTCAACAAAGGGGGCAGAAGCATAAAATAGAGTAAAATAGCCTTCAACAAATGATGTTGGGAGAGCTGGACAGCTACATGTAAAAAAATGAAACTTGACCACCAACTTACACCACATACAAAAATAAATTCAAGTTGGATAAAATAATTAAATATAAGTCACAACACCATAAAAGTCCTGGAGGAGAACATAGGGAGGAAAATCTCAGGTATTCCAGCAGCAATATTTTCACCGACATGTCCCCTAGCAAGGAGCATAAAGGAAAAAATAAACAAATGGTATTTAGTCAAAATAAAAAGCTTCTGCATGGCTAAAGAAAACATCAGCAAAATGAAAAGGGAACCAAACGTATGTGAAAATACATTTGCAAATAATACCTTGGACAAGGGCTTGATCTCCAAAATATATAAAGAACTCACACAACTCTATTCTGGGAACACAAACAACCCAATTAAAAAATGGGAAAAGGACCTGAATAGACACTTCTCTAAGGAGGACATACAGAGGGCCCAGAGACATATGAAAAGATGCTTAGCATCACTAGCCATCAGAGGAATGCAAATTAAAACCACAATGAGATACCACTTCTCACCAGTCAGAATGGCCATCATAAACAAATCAGCAAACAACAAGTGCTGGTGAGGTTGTAGAGAAAAGGGACACTGTTACAATAGTAATACTAGGTATACTAGTACACTGTTGGTGGGAATGCAGACTGGTGCAGCCACTGTGGAAAACAGTATGGAATTTCCTCAGAAAACTAAAATCAGAACTGCCTTTTGACCCAGCAATGCCACTGCTGGGACTATACCCTAAGAATCCTGAAACACCAATTCAAAAGAACCTATGCACTGCAATGTTCATAGCAGCACAATTTACAATAGCCAAGTGCTGGAAGCAACCTAAGTGCCCATCAGTAAATGAATGGATCAAAAAACTATGGTACATTTACACAATGGAATACGATGCAGCAGAAAGAGAGAAGGAGCTACTACCCTTTGCAACAGCATGGATGGAACTAGAGAGCATTATGCTAAGTGAAGTAAGCCAGCCAGTGGAAGGTAAATACCATATGATCTCCCCTATAACTGGAACCTAATCAACAAAACAAACAAGTGAGCAAAATAGAACCAGAGATATTAAAATTAAGAACAAACTGAGAGTAACCAGAGGGGAGGTAGGAGGGATTAATTGGGGGGAAAATGGGGAAGGGTTGTCAGGAACCTGTAAAAAGGATATGTGGACAAAACCAAAGGAGGGTAGGATCGAGGGTGGGAGGTGGGGATGGCTGGGGTGGGGAGAAGAGATGGGGGTAAAATGGAGACAACTGCACTTGAAGAACTAAAAAAAAGAAAAAAGAGGAAGAAACAATATCCAATATATTTTATGAGGCAATCATAATCCCTATATCAGTATGCTCATTATAAGTACTGACCAATATCCCTCAAGAAAGTACATATATAAATCTCTAACAAACTGTACTAAAATCAAATAGAGGAATATATAGAAAGGATAATGCATCATGCCAAGTAAGGAGTATCCCAGGAATGTAAGTTGATTTTAATATTTTAAGTAAAATCAATCTAATAAATCATATTAGCAAGGTAAAGGAGAAAATTCATATGATTATGTCAATCAATGCAGGAAAATTAACATAAGAGAAATTTCAACACCCATTCGTAATAAGACGTATCAAAACCTAGGAATGATAGAGAACTTCCTCAATCTAATAAAAGCTATTACAGAAATCTCTGAATTGTATCTATGCATTCTTTGACTTAATAATAACATCACAGAAAATAGCCAGAAAATCTGAATGCTCTTCCAAGTCTGCCACTCACTGGTGTGATCCCTTCTACCAACCACCCAACAGATGTCTTGCAGACTCTTTTGTTCATATATAAAATGGGGACACTACTAATACCTTAAATAGATTCAGAAAGTCTCAAATAATTTAAGAAGTACTTTAAATGTTATAAAGTGCTAAAAAGTTTGTTTAGATGGTGATAATGATTATGAACCTAGAGAATTAAAATTCTTTAACTTTCTGTCACCAGCACCGTGAAAGGCCTAGAATGGGCTTTCCACTAACTTTAGATTACCTCAAAGGAGTTTCATTATATAGGGCCTAGAAAGCAATTAAGATAAAAATTCTTTGCTTGTCCAAGGTCTTTTTTGAGTGATCTGACTTCTCTTTAGCCCTTTCATCAGAGTCCTATGTACAGTTTTTGAATGAAAGTCAATCAGATAATGGGGGTCACATCCTTGAACCCCTTGTGGAGAAACAAGTATAAAAAGAGAAATAATAGATTAAATTATTATTCATTAATTTACTAATAGATTTTAATTTTTTAGACTTTTCCTAATCCCTTCAAGCCAGGACTATGAATAGTCAAGCCATCCCTTTTTTCCTGCAAAATAAGTCACATTCTTCTTATGAACTCAGGAGAGAGATAGGGAGATGGGGAAGGGAGGTGAGGAGAGGGGAGAAGAGATCTGTAACATACAGAAAGTGATCTTAATGTTTTCTAGAATATTCCTCACTCCTTGCCCCACACTAATTGTAAAGCTCAGAAAGTGTCCTTGGTGCTTCATAAAAGTTTATAGCAGAAGAAACTGGAATTACATGATATTTGTGTAGAAATTAGCAAGGTCATTATTTTTTAAAACTATTTCTATTATTGATAACATATAAATCTTAATGAGATTTCCTCCCTTAGGGCTCAGGTACTTCTAATTAAGATGTTAAAATGTAAGAAATTGTAATTCTATAACAATAATGAAACAATGATTCCTTTTTTCACACGGTGCCAAGAAATTTTAAAAACCTTATGTTAATTCATTGTTTGTCACAAGTCCTGCATTGTATTTCAGGCATACTTCTCTGTTTCTATTTAATTTGGTTTCAGTCAGCCAAGTAGAATCTAGATCTGGGCCTGTAATGATGAAATAGATTTTTTGATAGGAACAAAAATCATGAGAAAAGTCAGTGGTTTCTGGGAAAACTGTTAGTATTTGGAAAAGTACAGTTGACACTTAAACAATAGAGGTTTGAACTGTGTGGATCAACTTATACATGGAATTTTTCAGTAAATACCTGTACTGTTTTCAATCCACGGTTGGGAGTCTGCAGGTGCAGAGGGCCAACTGCATGCATTGATATGCCAGTATAGACAGGGGACTTGAGCATCTACAGAAATGATACCCACCAGGGTCTTGAAATACATCTCCCATGGACACTGAGACAACTTAAGTTTCTGGGGAGTCAAAAGTTACAGGCAGATATTTGATTGCATGTGTGGGTTGGTGCCCCTGACCCCCTTTTTGTTCAAGGGTCGACTTGACTTTAATAGACTTTGGGATTTGCATTTACTTTAGAAATTGCTTCTTTACAACCTCTGATTGAAGACATGAAAAAATAGTGTTCACCAGGATATAAGGGCTCCTGAGTTCAGTGGCTTGACTTCAGATCTCAGAAGAATTTAGCGGTTATGTTGGGGACCTAAGATCAGAGAGATTGTCATATGGGGCAAGAATGGTTAGGCCTGGGCTCAACAGGCCTAAACTATAACCTAGGAACCAGAGGTGACTTTTAGGGCAAGATGTTAGCCTCATCTAACGAGGCCTAGAGCACAGGAACTGGGGGTAGGTAAGTGATATCAAAGACTCCCATAGCAAGACTGGCCTCAGCTAAGTCAGAGTGTGATAGGCTGGGAGCCCCTTTTATTTTTGACTCCTTTCTGATGAAGGATAGTCCCAGATTCATACCCCACACTGGGAGGTTAGTTTTCTAAAGGGAAGATCTGAAGCCTGGGGGTCAGTGTCCAAGGAGTGGGGATTCTGTAGTGTGCTGGGTAAGAATGGAGGAGACTCTGAGGTTCTTTCCCTACCTGTATGTCACCCCAACCCCCCTTTGCTCTTATTTAGCCATTAAAACCTAGTAGTGATTCCTCTGGACCAGTATCACCTTGGTTACAGTGTGATGCATTGAAATAGCAGTATGCTCACACTGTGAATTCACTTGTTAGACCAGAAGAATTGAGCAAATTCCTACTATGAAAATGATAATCACAGTGGTGACTTCTCCATTTGGGAGTAATCACAAAGACTGAATATTAGGTAGGCCCTGGACAGATCAGATTTCCTTTATTGTCCCATGCAAAGTACAGTCCAGCAACTAATGGCAAAATGTTCCCAAACTTTCTGAATTATGCATACACTATAACCCATAGCACCAACCCTTAAAGTCTGTGGTTTCTCCTTCCCAATTTTCTCATACTCTGAATTCTCCTCCAGAGGGTCTCATCCTCTGAATAATGCATATCTCACTCTCAACACTGTGGAAACTCCTCTTCAGCTCACTTTTCCACCTGGAAGAGGCTGCCAGGACTTCAGCTATTTATGACTGTCAATACTGAATCCCTCTAGGATGGCCAAAGGACGCAGGAGATTTCATTTGTCCCCCTAACCATAGTACACAGAACTCTTTAAGTACAATTCTTTCAGTATGTTTTTTTTCCACAAAATGTTTTGCAAGCATTTCTAGATAATTGAAATTCTCCACTTTATTAACAGTGAAATAAAAGAGATGTTGAGGAAGGGTCTAAATTTGAAATTAGTGCATGGACATAGAATAGAAAAGGACATGTAAGTTTAAATTTAAAATATTGAAGGGTTACAACATAAATAATCTTATGTTCATGTTTGAACTCATCAAAACTAGCAGATGCTATCAGTGGGTAATTGTGTTCTAAGAACACTCTCATCTAATTCTTGCTAAACTACTAAGTAAATCCATGACCTTCAGCAAGTTACTTAAATTCTTTGGTCCTCGTTTTTATCATTATGAGTGTAGGGAATTAGTCTACGTTACCCTCTGACTTTCCTAATGCTATAAAAATGTATCAGGGTTGGCATAAATTCCTGGGATATCTTCTTTTTAAACATACAACGGGGAACCCCCCTCAAAACTGCAATTAGCTTCTGAAGGGCAGGACCCTTGTAGTACAGGCTTCCCCCATTAGGTGAGTGTTCTAGGAGCCCATCTGTATCAGTATACCAGCTGGTATTGTTGTGAGAGGCTGCGTTTGGCTTCAGTGAATTTTTTAAAGATTTTATTTATTTATTTTTAGAGGGAGGGGAAGGGAGGGAGAAACAGAGGGAAAGAAATATCAGTGTGTGGTTGCCTCTCGTGTGCCCCCTATTGGGGACCTGGCCCGCAACCCAGGCATGTGCCCTGGCTGGGAATCGAACCAGCGACCCTTTGGTTCACATCCCATGCTCAATCCACTGAGCTACACCAGCCAGGGCAATTTTTTTTTGAAGACTCTTTCAATGTGTTTGTCATTTCATGATGGGTGATTTATGAGTGCACCTGCCCATACTGTGCTGTGCGTGCAGCAGTTTTTGACCAAGTTCTCAAAAATTTCCCTTAAATGTTCTTTAAACACAAAATGCTTTTAAAATTGTCTTTTTATATAATAATTATCAAGTTTACCAACTATCGTCAAGTTGCTTTAAAGTAACTAATTAAAATGAGTGAAATATGCACACCTTTCCTCTTATAAATGGTAAGGAAATATGTGCTCCCCTTTTTTCTTGATTCTTTGTGCTATTCCTTTTAGTTGTAATGCATTATTTTTAGACAAGTATCCTTATTTTCTTATTTATTTTCCACAGAATTAGCCTCATCTGACATGTAGGCTTTTAGTATGTTAATGCAGTTAAGGTGTTTTGCATAAGAATGGTTCTTTCTGATTTATTGTTTTAAATTAAGGCCTCTAATA
>VMDR010022804.1:0-15991 GCA_007922815.1 Macrotus californicus | reverse complement strand
ATAAAATATGTATGGTTTGAATTAACTATTCATATGTATTCCAAAGTCACAATTTTTATGTCTAACTCCAGCCAGCTCCTATAGAGATTACAAACTGAAACTCCAAAGGGGAGAGAGCCAGAAAGCTCAGACTATAGAAGGTTTCTTATATTAAATCAGCAATATTGATAAAATCTTATTTCTTTTCTAAACTTTTTTATTTTTATAAGGTTTTCATTAAATGTGGTGAGATTAATTATTTAAGATTATATTGACTATTTTAAAGCCCCTGAAAAGATACAAAGACATTTTTTATTTCTACCCAATACTGGCACAGAAATACCTGATATATGCTGACATGTGTAAGAAATAAAATACAACCATTTATATACAGTGAATCCTTTCATTATCACACCCTCCTTTTCTGGTATTTGTCTTACATGCAATGATGACCAAGTGGCAGAAAAACAGAACTAACTGCATGGCACTGCCTATGTTTCAGGAAATATGCTAAGTGTTGCCATATTTTTATTGTCATAATAATTTTTTTGATATGGGTGTTATTTCTCCAATTATTACAAATAAGGAAATTGAGGTCTCATTATTTATGTCATAAAGATGATAAGTGGCCAGTCAGAATCAGAAACAACAGCTGTTTTTTCTGTAGACTGTTTCCTTAATAGTTTTAAAGGAAACACCTACACTTCTTTTGGCTAGCAGACTGGAGGTGACATCTAGAAAGCTGTGGAAAATACTCCAGAGAGATTTCTCAGGTTGGAAACCATATTTGGTTGAAGAATCATCCTCAAGTCAGGTACCTAGGAGGGACCTTTGAGTTCCATTTGCCTCTTTAAAATACAGCTTCATGTTCCAAGTGAGATGGTGATTTCACTATTTTACAATTCTATGCTCGTAAAATTCTGAGTACATGATAACAATAAAAGATATACATAAGCTGTCTACACTTGAAATAAGCAATTTGATAAACATCTTCAGATATCTTTAAACAAACTGTATGTTAACGTGTAAGAATAATTAGAATGTGTTTTATTGGAATTGAACAAAATTGTGAGATTTTACCACAAACTGTTGCTGAGGGTAGACCACTCAACAGATTTAGGAAATTCACAAAATTTCAGTCCCCCTTGAGTGCACAGAGAAGTGCCAGGATGAACAGCAGATTCTCAATGGCTGTCTCTTAATTGATGAGTGATAATATTCAGATATTCAGCGGCCCACGTTGATATCTCAGGAGAAGATGGAGAGAGGAACAATTGTATTGGAGAGTTTGGCTAACAAACATGACAGTTAAAGACTCTTGAACCTTGCCCCTTATCACAAGACCACTTGACCTTAGAGGACTGAAAAAAAAGGGGGAAAGTGTTCAAGTATATTAAGTTTTTTCTCCAAGATTGAGTTTAAGGCCCCCAGGAGTTAGAAAGAAAATGCAAAGAATCAAGAAAAGAATCATTAAATATTTTACTTTTGAAGACATAGATGATGCTTTTACATCTGTGAGGGAGACATAATTGATACATTTGGCTCTTTGGAATTAACATAGGAGAGTTTAAGTTTTAGAAGATGGTAGTTTCTGATGAGCAAAAAAAGCCAACACAGAGGTGGTAAGAAGTTCCATTCCATCCACTTACAAAGAAAAGAGGAAGGAGAAGGGAGAGGATGCAGGGATCCATCCATCATGCACAATACAAATAAAGAGCTGTCATTCATTTTTCTAATGCCAAAAAAAGAACTATTTAGCAAATTTTGACACCAAGCAAATCATTTGTAATAGCCTTCTTCACTTTTCAATCCATCCTCAAATGTAAAAGAAAAAAATCCTTTCAATTGTTTCTATTATAAGTCAGTTCATCATTTATGAATCCATGTCAGTGTCTTAGTTTTTTCAGTGAAATAGCTAATTCATATCATATTTGCAGTTACTACTCCTTAGTGAATCACTGCTGTTTGATTTAGCCCGTCATCCGACACTGAGCATCTCAGAACCACGTGCAACGCTCATCTTGTTCAGATCTGCACATATGCTAATAATTAGGAATGTGATACCTCAAACTCATTTAAAAAAGCCAGTGAATTTAGAATATAATAATAAAGCCAGAATAACACATATTTCACAAAAACCGTTAAACTATGTGAACTAAATTGTAATGATTAATTTTACATAGAGAAAAATCATAATGATTTCAGAATAAAATATAATTTTTATAAAACACAAATTCTAATCAATATACTTATAACCACTAGATGTAGAGTATTCAAAGCATGAACTAAATGCATACTATAGAAAATATTTGAGTTTTAAATAAAAATTTTTATTTCAAAACAGAATGCCCAGGAGAAGTTTCCTCTCCCCAAATACACCTGCAATTTTCAAGTCCTTTTAATTCATGCCTTTAAATGAAAGGGTTGAATGTACAAGGTCAGTGAAATTGTTATTTATGGTTGAAATGTTTTTGCTACATCTATTTTAAGAAGGGTCATTTTTCATTTCATTTTTAAAATTGCTTTAAAGTGTTTAGCTGACTATACAAAATTACTCAATGTGCAACTAGAGTTTCCTCTATTTCCAACCTCTGAGTAGCCTAAGAATTATACAGGATTTTACAATTAAGATGATTAAGTTAAATTGTATCATTTAACAGTTCTTACATTTATTGTAATAATCATTATATTAATTGTCTTACTATGACTATAAAACCATTTTGTCTTAAATGTGTTTCTTACCTCTTTATTCATTTTGGCTTGCTTCTGAGGGAAAAATGCAATGCCAATATTTAAATCATTCATTAATAGTACAGACCTTTGTACCCCGATGCCAACATATTATACTAAGTTGTCTTGTAGTTATGAAGATCCTTGTTTTATAACTGAAACAAAGATCTCCAAAGAATATCACTGCTCACTGTCTCATTTTCTACAGGAAATCTAGGGCTCAACTCAGTTATTTTTCTTTTAATTATTATTTTGCCTTTTGAGGTTCTACTGAATTAAAAATGCATAGGACCTACTTACTGATGAGTGTTTTTAGATATTTCAATTCCCATTTTCTTTGCTGGTCGGTATGAGCAACTCTTCACTCTAAGCTAAAAGAACACATCAGCCTTGTCAGGCAGACCAGCAGACACTGCAGATGTGTGAGCATCCGAATGCAGCAAGAAAGCGTTGCTGAAGCTAACCTAGAGCATTCCGGAGACCTTCCGTCCCCGTTCCCACACGTGCTCCACTCCAGG
The DNA here is from genome assembly GCA_007922815.1 of Macrotus californicus. Lineage (NCBI taxonomy): Eukaryota > Metazoa > Chordata > Mammalia > Chiroptera > Phyllostomidae > Macrotus > Macrotus californicus. The sequence goes on along the minus strand of VMDR010022804.1, from coordinate 12,764 downwards.
AGTCGGGGAATCTGCATACAACAACAGATGTAAAGATCAAAAACGAAAACACCAACAATTAAGCAAGGTTTTGTCATTTTATTTGGAAATTGCAGGAATCCTGGAACTGGAAATGTATGTATTTGTGATTCTTGAACTGTACACTTTAATAGGCTTGAACTGCATACTTTGGTAGACTTCAACTACTAAATCTTTTCTCAGCCAAAGGAGACTTCAAAGTGTTACTATTTACAAGTTAAAATGAGAAGAAATCAAGTCTCTCAAAAATAAGAATTTATCGTAAGACGGGGAAAATAGTCAAAACAGTGACTACTGAGAAATTATTATGATTATCTTTGTATTCTTATTATTTCTGTCCAAGGTCTCTAGGTAGATGAAGAAAAATTAAACAAAAACAAACATTTTACATGTAGGTAGACAGAAAAATAAAGGACTAACCTTGACTTCCAGCAGCACACAAAATCCTACATAGCCAATGACAGACTTCATTGTTTAAAAACTACTTGGGGATGATTAAGAAAGAGATGATGTAATCTAATACGTGATAAAAAGAGATATAATATTCTCTACTGGAAGGCATTCCTATCATGTCATATCAAAGTCTAGCAAAACGTTGAAAGTTAGAAATGTTATCAAGCATTAGCAGGCATTTAAAGAACGTCTCTTGAATATTTCTAGCATAAAAAAGTATTTCATGTGATGTAAATGAATGGTAATTTTCTGACTTTAAAAGAGAGCTGTGCCAGTACATTTCAGCGTTCTGGACCCAATTCTGCAAACATGGAGACGCTTTCAATTTGCTCTGCCTGCCTTCCCGCCTTAGATGGCTGCGATTGCAGCGAAATTAATCCATTTAAAAATCTGCGGCTTAAACTTAAGGATTTTCAGTTTTTTCCCCCTTCTCTCTCTTTTTTTTTTCTTAGAATATCAATAAGTTCCAATTGAAGAGCAGATTCTTTTGCAATTCAGGCATGTGCCGGCGATAACGGGCGAGTTGGCATGAAGAGAGGCAGAGATGGATTAATTATGCAGAGAACATGGAAATTCTGCTTATCATCGGCTAGCAAAGGAGCCCGGCTCACATAATCAGCAAACGAAGGGAGAGGAAAAAATAACAATGCAATGGCACCTTCCAGCCCATCATCAGGATTTTTTCTACCCCCCTTGTAATTAAAAAATAACATACACTTATAGCCCTATCTCCTGTGCAGGCAAGGAGTGGATGTCCACAACATAATTGCACTGGGATATTAGAGCTGGCAACACGGGCCGTCCATGCCTGCCTGCTCTCCCTCTTACACTCTCTTTCTCTTCTGGCCTCTCAAGGCACTCTGCCTCTGAACCCAGTCCAAATCAGACGATGTCTCAGGTGACATCTAGCTCAGTTTCCAAAAATCCCAAATCGGTACCTTATCGTGACCCAAGCAAACATACATACATACGTGATAAATATTTGAAGGGCCGACGCTGGGGGAAGGCTTTGGAACTGATCACCTGTGGACTGGTCAATTTTGTGTTTTGATGAAACCTGTCCAAATAGCCTTCATTTTGCAAAGGGGCTGGATTAAAATGGTGGGCTGTGGAATGGCTGTGTTAATCTTCTCAAATGATTTAACTTATTTACAACTTTTTGTTGCTATTACCTTTGCCAATTCCTTTTATAAATTCAAGAATATATAGTTAATGGTCGCTGTGTTTCTGCCTGGATCAGAACTCACGAGCCTGCATTATTGCTCTAAAATCGGATAGCTTAGTGCTCTGTATTCTCTGAATGCCAAAAGATAAAAAGATTGTAACGAACCTAGTTTACGGCTTTAAAGAAAATAAAATTTAATCTCACTTGTATCCCTGTATTTTCCAATTCTGAAAGTTAAGATGCAAACACAAATGTTAAATGATACTCTGAATGCCTTCAAAGTAGGTTGTACTGCTTTAATCATCACCCAAATTATTTGACCTAATTAAAGATACAAGTCCCAAGAAGCTCTGGCCATGTGAGAGGCCATTGCTTCCTGCAAAACTTCGTGGTGAGCTGCAGAAACACAAAGATGAAAAAAGACCCAGAAAGACAAAAATTATGCAACAAATAAAGGAAAAATGTTGTTTCAAAGCACAGTAAGCTGGAATTGGAAAGCTGGCAGACTCCGGAAACGTAGTTTATTCCCAGAGTCCCACCGGAGCAGGGCACCAGGGTGGGGCGCCGTGTCCATGCTTGTGGGAATGCTATAAGCGACAGTGATGGTAATAGACTGATTTTTAAAAAGTAATTATTTCCGTATCTGTGCATACACACACACACTCACACACTCTAGCACATATGTGTATTATTGAAAACAAAGACTGAGTAAAGGGATCATCAATTGCACTTTTGGAGACTTTGTTAGTTCCTAAGAGAATGAAGGGAAAATAAGGTAAAAAAAATACTCAAGTGGGATGGCGTTCAGGGTTGAGGTGAGGAAAGGTAGAAAAGAGAAAGATAATCCTAATGAAGAAAGAGAAAGAGGATAAAAATATGGGGTAAAAAAAATGATCATTGTGACAGTAGAAATTATGGTTATTTTTATGTCTGGTTATTTCGTAAATGTATACACACTTAATATATCTTATGTGAATTAAATAGATAAACAGAAATGTTTAAAAAGTCATTCAAGTGTGCATCCCTACACCAAGAGATGTCCAAATGTGTGAATTAGAGACCACAGGTTCTGTGGAATAAAAAGTTTTCCAGGGATATCGGAGCACAGCCACACCAAGTAGGAAAACACAGCTGGGATAGTCTGGTGATCCATTGCCACTGAATTCCTACCTTTCTACCTCTCCATCCCCTCAAACACATCTAGTACTTCTTTTGACTCACCTTCTTAAATGCACACTGCAGTAATAAAACTTACCTCTTATTGTAAGTGAGCAGCAATGAGTAAATCTTATTTGGACTGATTATCAGCCCATTTCTGATTATTTTTGATACTGGAGGGGAAATAAAGTCACAACTAGCAAAGGTGATCACAAAGTGTTATATGAAGTTATACATTTTCTACAAAATAAATTAGTGGACTTTTGGACTTGTGAGAAATGGTATTCTTATAGAATCAAAATATAAAGAGCTAGTTTATTTCAGTCAGACACTAGATAATTATTCCCTAGGGAATTACCAGGTGGGCAGATCAGTTAATGTCCAGAGACATGGAGGTGGTTCTTCAGATACAGTCCTTGCTGGGTGTTTTCTAAACTGGGCTGCACATTAGAATCCCCTGGAGAGCTTCTTAAAATACTTATGCATGAGCCCCACCCCAGAACAAAACTCCAGAGATGGGGCCTGGATATACATACATACCAGATATATATATGGTATGAGATCTGTCCAGAAAAAGTCCAGCCATTGTTAACATAATGAGAACAGTTTGCACAACATCGATGTAACCTGACAGCCAAGGAGAGTGGACTGGAATGCACATGTGTGAACAATGACGACTTCACTGTACTAGTCAGTGGGAGTGATAGACACTGTTGAGTGACCATGTGCACTGTGTGGCCATCGCATTCAAAATGACTGGGTGAGTAGAGTAATGAATCTGCCTCACATTTTGCATTAAGCTTGAACATTCCTCTGAGGAAACTATTTGGATGATTGAGAAGGTCACAGCTGTGGGCAACTGGTGACTGGTGTCTTCATCACAACAATGTGTCTGTTCATGTATCACATCTCATGTACAATTTTTTGGTGAAAGATCAAATCACCCAGGTGACTCAACACCCCCTACAGCCCAGGCTTGGTGCCCTGTGACTTCTGGCTTTTCCTGAAATTAAAATCACCTTTGAAAGGGAAGAGATTTCAAACTGTTGATAAGATTCAGAAAAATATGAGGGGGCAGCTGATGGCAATTGGGAGAACTGTGTGAGGTCCCAAGTTGCCTACTTTGAAGGGGACTGAGGCGTCATTGTCCTATGTACAATGTTCCTTGTATCTTGCATCTTCTTCAATGAATGTCTCTATTTCTCATATTATATTATGACATGGCTGGATACCTTCTGGATAAATATGTATGTGTCTGTTGTGTATATATCACACACACACACACACACACACACACAGATAAGGAGAAAGAGAGTGATCTGTGTACATATTTTGTATTCCCAGGTGATTTTCATGTGTAGTCAGAGTTGAGGACGCATGCATTGCTCTCCATTGGAATCCATTTAAAATCCAAACCATCTTCATGGCGAGGGCAGGGACCATGTTGCTTATTTTTTGCTTCATCCCCAGTACCTAGCCAGTGCCTCTTACATAGTAGGTTCTCAAAAATAATTTTGAATGAAAGAATAAAGCAATCAGGAGCCAGAAAGACAAAAGGCTTTATGCCTACCTGACATCACCACTACCTCCTCTGCTCTGCACTCCACCCCTCAAGTCTTGATGGTTTGGAAGCTTTTCCAAGGTTTTCTGAAAGCCTGTGCTTGGAATTTTATAGAAGCAGCATACTTCTATAATCTTTTTTACCTCCTGAAAACATGTCTGAACATCTTTTACAAGAGAAGGTAGATAATAGAATTCTCAGTAACCGTAACTGTAAATGGATTTATAATCTACCCATGATTAAAATTATTTTCATCATGAAGTAGAATTCTCATTATTGTTGCAATTTTAATATTATCAACTCCAAAGTGTCTTGGTGATTGATAATATAGACAGTGAAACCCTATATTATAATAATTAAATTTAAAATGAATCGGCCATCCTTACATGTCTTAGTACAGTACTTGATTATTTGAAAACAATGATCTCTGCGTGGCACCTAATGCCACACAGCCCTTGGACCTGCTACGAGATTTGTGCATGGTTACAAAGTTGCTGCAGAGTTGAAATACACAGACACTGTGTCTTAGGTGCCCTGATGAATATTTTCTCCATTAAAATACATACCACCATGAAAGCGAGCTATAACCCAGGAGGAAGGCAGGACAGAATTAGGAAAGCTTTGAACAAAACCTTCAGGCTGAAATGTGCATTCATCACAGGTAGGTTACCCTGACTTTAAAGGAAACCTTTTCTCTAGGAAGCCCCAGAAACCATGGCCCAAGAGCGGCTGTCTGACTTTGAGGTTTTTCTCCTCTGATCAGAGCCTGGATGTAATGCATAATGCCCTCTTCATTGGATAGGTTCCTTCAAAGCAAATGTCTCTTTACAAATTAAATTAAGTATTGCTACATTTCCCAATATTTTCTCTTCTTTCTCTAGTTGAGACTTTACAGGACTATGGCTTTCTCAACTGCAGGAAAAAGCTCACATCTCTGCTTTGACACCTGCTACAAGCCTTTGCAATGACAAGCCTCCTTCAAGGGGTACGATGTCCCACCACCCTCCCCAGACACATTTTGGGGGGAAAAATTAGTACAAAAAATTCTTCCATACTTGGTTCATTTGCAGATTTCACCAGGCTTGCAGAAAGCACACCTGTTGTGCTGTCTGGATTTCCTTTTCTGATCATAGGCTTCTGACAAAGGGGGGGGGGGAGAAAGATTTTTATCAAACGCTCTTCACCGGACAATGAATTTTCTTCACCATTTGAATGTATCTGTGGAATGCCTGAGTGATTCATTACAGCAGATTCTGAAGTATGACAATGGGCCGCAGAAATGACTGATGGTATCTTTTTCCTGATTTCATTTCCCTGATCCTCTTCATCCCTTGGCCTGTGTACCTCGATTAATTAGAAACCAGGGATTTTCACTCATCAGCTGATGGGTTTCATGCTCCACTCTGTCACAAATCTGCTGCCTGCACTATCTCCCTTACAGCCGGTGGCTGCTTTAAAAACTTTCCCTTCTTTTTTTTTTTTCTCTCCTTTTTTGAGGCAGTGCTTTGTGACTACAGGTTTAGGTCTTTTAAAGATTCAGACATATTTTTTAAAAAGAGATTAAAAATTAAAGTAAAGAAGGTTCAAAATCTCCGATTAACTTAATCCCTATCCAAATGATACTTGTCCAAAAACGAACTTTTTGAAGAGATAATGATATAAATGTTTCATTGCTCTCAGCTTTCTAAGTTCTTTTTTTTTCAAGATGTAATAATTGAAGTATTATGTAAAGACTGAAAATATATATAAATATGACTTTTGTGTATGGGCCCCAAAGCACCTATGTTCATTTTTCATCCATTTTGGAGTATCTGTACTGTATTTTCAAACTCAATAGCATTCAAATTGCAGTTGAATAAATCATTTTATAATAGTATCCTGAAATAAATCATGGAACCCTTATTGTTTCTGAAGGAAATATTTTATAATTGAGATATGTGCCCCTTAGAGTATATACCAAATTAAATCACATGATGACATACTCCCCAAGGACGCAAATTATAATTAAATAATATTAAAAATGCAGACTATTTTAAATACTATTATTAAAAAGTCTCCAAAATCTTTAAAAAATGCTTGATTCAAAGGTGAAAAAGCACATAAACTATTTTCATTAAAGAAAATGAATAGCTACTTAACTACTACAAGATTTTTTTACTATTTTTCTCCATTTTAACTTTTTGAACATTAACTTTGAACCAGGTGCCAGGATTAAAAGCAAAACCCTTCATTCTAAAAAGCCAGATCTGTCAGATTTGGGGAGACAAAGTGAGGAGGAGAAATAGTGTATATTTTCATAGTTTTGCCTGCAGTAGAAGATGGCAAGGTATTCAGGGGTTTCATCTTGTAAGTCAGCTCTTTATGAACTTTAGAAGTCATAATAAGAGAAAAAAACAGTATTTTGTAGAGGAGTACATACTCCCTGCATCTGAGTTTCATTGTCTTTTTCTCCACATTTGCCGAGAAAGAACTATACACTGATAAGTATTCAGAATGACTCACGAAAGCCCTGGTCAGTATTGAGGTCAAGCCTTTTCTATTGTGACTGCCCCAAAGAAAACCACTAGTCAACTTGGCAATTTTTTGTGGTTAAATGTGAAGCAAACAGGGCAGCAGGGAAAGCTGCCATGCTTATGTTCCAGAGATATAAAAGGAATACACCCAAACATGCCGTTAGATCTCTGTGGCATATTTATTTCCATGTATTGAAATCCAAATTGCTAAAGATGTTGATTATGCAACTCTGGTCAATAATGTCCCACAGTGTTGCATTTTGTTCCAGATGTAAGGCTGAAGTTGTCTTCCGGTTGAAATGGTCTACCATAAAGACTTGCTGATTTCAAGGAAAGTGGATTTCGTAGGATTCAGATCAATTTCTCTTCCTGTTGTATTTTTTAAAGCCTTAGTAATGTTAAAGATGGACACAGAGAGAGGTCAGGAAAATGCATCTTGAGCTCACATAGATGTGAAGAGAAATCCATTACTTTTTGAAGTTATTGAAACCTTTTGTTAAATCATACTTGGCTTTGGTATGATTTGAGAAGGAAAAAGGAATCATACCGCATTTCAATTAACCCTCTCTCCACCCCATAAAAATTAGGAAATGAGTAAAGAAACATGATCGTTTAATTTTAAACAATCTCTGCTTTTGTAAATTAATATTTTCAATACAGAATGTCACCTGTTATTTTTACCTCACCTTGAAAATGGGACAAGTCACCATCATTATGCTAATTGGGTTGGAAATGCTGCCTACATAGTATACTTGTCTCCAGCAGTGACGTTAAAGAGCTAGGGAACAGTTGGAGGGTATTTTAGTTTAACAACAGCGCAAGTGTGCCGATAATCTGGAGTATCAGGCCCATCTGTAAATTTCCCTAATTTGCTATGTCTTTCCCTTAACACTACCAATATTGTGATAATGCCACATGTTCTTGAGTACCTGTTGGTGCCAGGCACAGGGACTAACGAGCTGGAACAGACACAGTAACGAGAATAGGCCTGTACGTCTGTCAACAGTGGCGTTGTCCCGGACTGACCCTGTGCTTCAGCCATTTCACCGTGTTTACTTGTGACAGTCCAGGACAGCCATCAGTTTAGGTGGTATGCACCTAACCTATTACATTAATTCTAACCTATTCAATTAATTCTAACCTATCCATATCTTCTCCTGGAGTGTTCCTTCTCCACATAGTTTTTCAATCAACTTTTATACACTAAAACTTGCTATCCAGCTGGTGATCTCTGAGATCCTGAATGTGGTAGGTATTTCTTCTTGTACTATAAACAATTTAGGGATGAAGAAATGGACGCATCCTAAATGTAATTACAATAAGTGATTTCACCAAACTTTGTTGACTAACAAACACATGTCAGTGTCAATCAGCTCTTGCACCAAATGATAAATTCTGATCAAAATAAGAAGGTTGTGCCAATACCATCAACCTAGAACAGTGTAATAATTTGCCTTATGCTTTTGATATCTCGTCAGGTGGTTGGGTGGAGACATAACAGGCCTGGGTGCTGTGTGAAAAATACTCAGATGCCAAGCAGTGTGTCAGTGGAGGAGAGTCTGCCTCCGTTGTGTGTATCTTTGTCACTTTCCTGGACTGTTCAGTTCATACAGAAAGTAAGCACTCAATAGCAGAAGTGTATAAATACAGGGAGTGCCCTCAGAATTGCAGTCTCTTGATAAGAACCATCAATATATTTTGTTAAAAAATCAGTATATAATATAAGAATTCTTAACAGTATATCTACTGTAGGGATGGCAAATAGTTCCTGACCTACTTATCACTCTAATTTTTAGAAACTATTTTTCATAATCTTTTATTATGTCTTTATTATACTGACAAAAACTTTCCAGTATTAAATAGGTCAGATTATATGAAATCTGAACTGTTGGTCCAGACTTTCAAGTTACTCCCATTTGAATTTACGACTTTTTCTGCCTCAGTTTCAAAGCTCCTCGTTAAGTGTACACTGGACCAAGGCCATCTGCAAACCTAAGCTGGGTTTTCTTTGGTAACTTCTATACAACCAGCACCTAATGTAACCTTGTTCAATCAGTATAAACACACTATCATTAGAATCAGGCCGGTCTTTACCCCCATGAACTTATGTCTGTTAATTTTGGATCGTTTGCTGGAAATGTGTTTCTGTCTTTAACCTGCTAAGTTATTCATTCCTTTTTAAATAGACCACTTCCAGTAATAGTCCCTTCCCCAGTCCTCATTATTTTTCTATTCTTTCATCATTCATTCATCCAAACAAATATTTGTCAAATATTCTGTGCCAGTCCAAGTTTTGTGTTAGATGAGACGAGGTCCAACACTTGAGGAGATTGCTTACTCAATCCAGTTTAATGTTTTAATCAGTTTATTGTCTTGACCACTGTTATTCAACATGTATTGGTTTTCATTCCCTGAATAGATTATAAGCAACCTGAGGTTAAGGAACAGGGCTCTGTTCTTACTTACCCAGCATTTCTGCCCACCTAGCTCACTGCTGTGTGGGGGAAATGTTTAAGAACTTGTCTATTGACTGGATTTTCTTTTAAATGATAACAACATATTTAGAAGTTGATCACATTTCAAAAATAAGTTCAAAATTGGACACTGAGTATGACCCTTCTGTTCATTATCATATTTACTGCTGTATTCCTCTACTATTTTCACTGTAACTCAGAGATTGGGAATCCTGCCAGCATCTGGAATTTCCACCTCTGCTCACCCTCATTAATCTTTGTGATTATAGCCCCGCTTTATTAGAAGCACCCAAATTACACTACAATACTGGAAATATTAATTGAAAACTGGATTTTCTACTTTGTCTCCCTCTACTTGCAAGTTGGTAATAGCTTAAACATAGTATTACTTTCAGGGTAGAAGCAGCAGCAAAAAAAAAAAAAAAAAAAATAGAAGAAAGGAATTTGTAGGTGATCAAAAGGAAACATTTGCATTTATGGTTTTTTTTTAATTTCTAGACCCAGATTCAAACCTTAGACAAAGCTTCACCCCAGAGGAAAATAATGAGACACATGTTGTCATCCCAGATTTTCTACCCACTCCCCCTATATCTGAAGGTCCTCCGGAAACCATCTTGGCCTCATTCAGGCAACCCAAGGAGGTAATACAGGCTCACATAAGAAAAAGGATGCTAATGCTGAGTGAAATAAGCCAGGCAGTGAGGGACAAATACCGTATGATCTCACCTTCAACAGGAACCCAATCAGCAAAAGAGAAAAGTAAGCAAAATATAACCAGAGATATTGAAATTAAGAACAATCTGACAGTAACCAGAGGGGAGGTGGGAGGGGATAATAGGGGGAAGGATTTTCAGGAACAACTATAAAGGACACATGGACAAAACCAAGAGGGAGGGGTGGAAACAAGGGAAGGAGGTGGGTTTGGCTGGGGGGGGGGTGGAATGCAGACAACTGTAATTGACAACAATGAAATAATTAGAAAAAGGATGCTGTATAAAACAGGCCCATACTTGCTTTCATTGTCCTTCACTCCAGCTGGTGGCAAGTCACTGCTGCAGCTTGTATTTACCTTTTGTTAGCCTGATGAGGACATGATGTTCCTCTGAGGAGCTCCTTTAGGCTGCATTAAGGGAGGAAAAGAGTAGTGTGAGAGATAAGCATTATAGTTGAAAAGAATTCTTTCTTTATCTTCTCAAATATTTTCATGTGCCTCTGAGAGATGTGGAGAGGAAAACACAAACATTTTTCCTAGAACGGGACTGTGGGTCACTGTTGCCCTTGATTACATATTTCGGCAACCCCTGTGTTCTTGATTAAAGAAAATGCATTCTTTTATATATTTTTTTTTGTTTTAAATGGAAACATATACCAAAATTTGGCCCAAGTTTTAGAGCAGGAACGAGAAAAGAAGTCAATTCTAAAACTGTGAGCTACACTTGAAAAGTACTTCCCAAATCAGAGGCATTCGAATATTTCTTTCTTGAGTTTATATTGTGTTCATCTTAATTTTTCATTCTGGTTTGGAGGCCATATCTTAGGATTCAGCCCGGAACGGTTGGGTTTGTGTAGAAAGTACCTCAGTTTGGTGTGAATGAAAGGAGAGAGTTAAATCAATGCCCACCCACTGTGGTGAGGCAGGAACCCAGAACAGTTGTTGTAGGAATAGAAACTGAGTCTCTGAGTCTGAGAGGAAACACCGAAGATCCAGGGAGCATTAGTTCAGGAGTCCTTAGATGCTACCAGAGATACTTTGAAAGTGAGGAGTAACAGAGTAGACTCCCAGCCCAACTCTTAGCTCTACTTCTCATTGGCATTCCAGTAAGATTCATTTGGAGACACAGAGTTCTGCTGCAAGAAAAATAAGGGTAAGCAGGTGCAGGAGAAAAAGGAGTTGGAAGGAGAAGGGGAAGTAAATTGTTTGATAATCACCAAACAAGAAAATTTATATTTTTGGAGAATTGAACAAAGTCTTGTTCACAATATAGTCCCTGCGCTTTGAATGGAGCCTGGCACATAGTGGGCATTCCCTACATATTTAGTAAACACATGGATGAATAAATAAATGAAAGAGTATTACAGATCAGTTGACTATACACTAAATATCTCAACTGATAAGCAGAGCACAATAGTTGGTTAATGGATACCAGGCAGGGAGACAGACAGGTAGTGCCTGCAAAGCTGTTGGCAAGGAGCAAGGTCCTAGTCAGTGGAGTGGACATCTCATGCCGGGAGGAGAGACTGGGCAGAGGAGCACAGGTCTGAGTCCTAATGAAAGTCAGGAGAATTGGAAGTGCATGAGGCAGGAATCTAGAGAACAGAAACCAAAGCAGAAGTCTGGCCTGGGGCTTGGCAGCAAGACGAGAAAACTGTTTATAAAGGTGACAGTGGATTCAGAAGAAACTTTCAGCAAGAAGACAAGTATTCAAGTCCAGACCTCTGGTCAAGGTTAGCTCCAGGAACTGGGGGTAATTAGCAAGTAATCTCAATCACGATTACAGGAATGTTTGGGGGCAGAAGCTAAAATCCATCCTGGCTTTGTGTTGATTTTTTTTTTCTTCCAAGTTAGGAGGTTTTTCCTTTTTTTTTTTTGCCAAGTTTGTTCATCAACTTATTTTATGTTTAAAAAGGTTCTGTTGGAAAAAATTGCAGGTGAGTGAGGGAGAAGATAGCTTTTAGAGGTAAGGGAAAGAGTTGGGGCAAGTTCTAAGAGGCATCTGAGACAGAAGAGTTTGAATGTCATTAACATAATGCCCATTACGTAACCTCACCAAATTCCACTTATTATAAGGGAATGAGAAAAATTAGCTTATGTGACAAAATGTATGATCATCCAAAACAAAATGTTCACCACAGTGTCATGAAGCATGGAGATTTCTCTCCCAAAGTAGTAAACAGTACAGCATTTATTAAGGAGAAGATTAAGAGTATTACGCTTTCATTTGATTAATTTTATTATAAAATTGCACCAACTCATGACAAAATATTTGAACAGTAGGAATAAAAGTAAATGTAGTCTTCCCCATTTGGCCAGTACCATTCACAAAAATGTGAAAATGCATCTTGTTGTATATAGTTTTAGAAACATTCCTTGCAGCCACAAGGGCATGCATATTAATACTTTTATTACACAAATGGAATCGTGACATACTCAAAGTTTTATGATTGGTTTTTTTAAAATAATACTTAAACCTCCTTCTATGTAGGCACACATAGATCAATAGATCTACCATATGTTACCCATTAGGTTGCATAATATTCCATTTGTATGTATCTTATATTGCAATAAGTACTCACTAACACATTCTCTATGCCCACTTGTGTCGTATGCCTGTAGGGTAAATTTCTAAAAGTAAAATTTCTGGGTTAAAATACATAGGCTCATATTCATGGAGGCCACAACACTATATAGCCCTTTTGGGTTT
>VMDR010022803.1:0-15995 GCA_007922815.1 Macrotus californicus | reverse complement strand
GTCTCTATGTCATTTAATTCTGCTCTGATCTTGACTATTTCCTTCCTTCTACTTGCTCTGTGCTGTCTTTGTTGTTGTTCCTCCAGTTCTTGTAGGTGTAGGGTTAGGTTGTTTATTTGAAATGTTTCTCTTTTTTAGGTAGGCCTGTATTGCTATGAACTTCCCTCTCAGGACTGCCTTCGATATGTCCCATAAGTTTTGGATTGTTGTGAGTTCATTTTCATTTGTTTCCAGAAACTTTTTATTTCTTCTCTAATCTCATTGTTGACTCATTCATTATTTAATAGCATGCTATTCGATCTCCATGAGTTTGAGCATTTTGGGTTTTTTTCCTTGAAGTTGGTTACTAGTTTCAGTCCTTGTGGTTGGAGAAAATGCTTGATGTGTTTGCAGATGACATGATAGTGTACATAGAAAATCCTATAGACTCACCAAAAAATTGCTTGACCTAATAAATGAATTGGGCAAAACAGCAGGATACAAACTCAATATTCAGGAATCAAAGGCATTTTTGTATACCAACAATGAAATACCAGAAACAGAAATCAGGAAAAAACATCCCATTTGATATAGCAAGAAGAAAAAGAAAGTACCTAGAAATAAACCTAACCAAGGAGGTAAAAGACCTGTACTCAGAGAACTATACAACACTGAAGAGAGAAATTAAGGAAGACACAAACAAATGGAAGCATGTACCATGCTCATGGATAGGAAGAATTAACATCATCAAAATGGCCATACTGCCCAAAGCAATTTATAGATTTAATGCAATCCCTATTAAAGTACCAATGACATATTTCACAGATATAGAACAAACATTTCAGAAATTTATATGGAACCATAAAAGACCCCGAATAGCTGCAGCAATTTTGAGAAAGAAGAACAAAGCAGGAGGAATCACAATACCTGATATCAAACTGTATTACAAGGCCACTGTAATCAAAACAGCCTGGTACTGGCATAAGAACAGGCACATAGACCAATGGAACAGAACAGAGAGCCCAGAAATAAACCCAAATCTATATGGTCAACTAATATTCGACAAAGGGGGAAGAAGCATAAAATGGAGTAAAAATAGCCTCTTCAACAAATGGTGTTGAGTCGTTTGGACAGCTACTTGCAAAAAAATGAAACTCGACCACCAACTTACACCATATACAAAAATAAATTCAAGGTGGATAAAGACTTAAATATACACCATGACACCATAAAAATCCTAGAGGAAAACATTGGCAGGAAAGTATCAGATATTCCTCGCAGCAACATCTTTAATGATGTGTCCCCTAAAGCAAGGGTCATAAAAGAAAGAATAAACAAATGGGACCTCATCAAATTAAAAAGCTTCTGCATGGCAAAAGAAAACAGCATTAAAATGAACAGAGAACCAACTATATGGGAAAACATATTTGCCAATGATGACTCAGACAAGGGTTTGAACTCCAAAATATATAAAGAACTCACACAACTCCACTCCAGGAAGACCAAAACCCAATTAAAAAATGGGCAAAAGACTTGAACAGACACTTCTCCAAAGAGGACATACAGAGAGACATATGAAAAGATGCTCAGCATCGCTAGCCATCAGAGAGATGCAAATTAAAACCACCATGAGATACCACTTGACACCAGTCAGAATGGCCATCATAAACAAATCGACAGACAAGTATTGGAGAGGATGTGGAGAAAAGGGAACCCTAGTGCACTGTTGGTGGGATTGTAGACTGGTGCAGCCACTGTGGAAAAGAGTATGGGATTTCCTCAGAAAACTAAAAATGGAATTGCCTTTGGACCCAGCAATTCCACTGCTGGGATTATACCCTAAGAGCCCTGAAACACCAATCCAAAAGAACCTATGCACCCCAATGTTCATAGCAGCACAATTTACAATAGCCAAGTGCTGGAAGAAACCTAAGTGCCCATCAGTCAATGAGTGGATCAAAAAACTGTGGTACATTTACACAATGGAATTCTATGCAGCAGAGAGAAAGAAGGAGATGATACCCTTTGCAACAGCATGGATGGAACTAGAGAACATTATGCTAAGTGAAATGAGCCAGGCGGTGAGGGAGAAATACCACATGATCTCACCTTTAACTGGAACATAATCAACAAAAGAAAACAGCAAACAAAATACAACCAGAGACATTGAAATTAAGAACAATCTAACAATGGCCAGAGGGGAAGGGGGAGGGAACAGTGGGGGGAAGCGTTTCCAGGAACCACTATAAAGGACACATGGACATAACCAAGAAGGAGGGTGGGAGCAAGGGAGGGAGGTGGGATTGGCTGGGTTGGAGGGGGGAGTGGTAGGGGGAAAATGCAAACTGTAATTGAACAACAATAAAGTAATTAAAAAAAACCCACTGTCTGTTCTGAAGACTTAGGTAATGTTTTAAATATCATTCAAGAACAACAGTGTGGGGATTATGGGAAGAGCAGAGTGGGTGGAGATGGAAGACGATATATGGGGGATAAACGGTAATAGAAAAATACAATGAAAAAAAATAATTTACTTGTCTAAAACATTTCGGTTATATTCCTTCACTATTGGGGCAAAAATACAACCATTAATGTGGTTGACAGAGTCCTGAATGTTGGTGCTCCTTGGCAGGCTGGATAGCCCTTTCCTCCCTCAGACTCCATGCTCCAGCCACACCATCTTTTCTCAGTTCTGGCAACAGACATTGCTCTCTTCAACCTCCAGCCCTTTACAGATCTCTCCCATCTTCCTGAAGTACCTCAGTAGGCGAAACTTCTCTGACCTGTCTTATGATGTAGCACTTACCATAAGTTTGATTTATGAAATTATGTGATTAGTTGATTAATATCTGCTCTTTAATGGGTGATGTGGTAAGACTGGATTATAAACTCCAGGATAACAAAGTTATAAACTCAGGTCAGTTGTGTCTGCTTATAATTTCCCTGTATCTCATATAATGCTTAAGGACTCTACTTTATGCACATATGAATAAATAAATATTCATGAAAGGAAAGTAGAGGACAGTAGACATGAGATCTGTCTTTCGTATCAGGTAGACTGGAATTCCATTCTTGTCCTCCTTGGTGTTTATTTGTATAATCTTGGTCTGGTTGTGTAACGATTCATAGATTCAGTTTTCAAAACTGCTCATAATGTGACACATAAAGATTACATAATGTCTCAATAAAATTACTGACAGGAATGTTATGCCATTATGATCTTATTTAGAGCTGTAGTAATATTGCATGAATCAACATTCCAATTTCCCTTAAGGGCAATTTATGGCAGGCGAGCTAAGTGAACAGTTAGTATGGTGGTGAAAATGCAATTTTTTCATTGTTGAATATTTTGTTAAAGATCTTGAGAGCACTGAGAGATCACGAGTTGAACATTATTTCTGGCTCTCATTTCTTTAGTTGTCTATACTATAAAATTCTGGATTTTGTCTACTTTTCTCCATTGTCTATGCTATAAAATTTTGGATTCTGTTTACTATGTCTACCATGTGGCTCTCTTTTAGCTGGCTCTGTTTCATCATTGGAGTGTCTCCACATTGTCTTCTCTTTATCATGTAAGCGCGTGGGATATCATATGTGATGGTGTAACAAGCATGCCATGGAGAGTCAATGTTAAAAAACAAAAATAATGATAAAATGTCAGGCTTCTCACAATGCAATTCCCTAAAATGGCCAATAAACAAACATTTTTAATAAAAATGCATTTATTTTGCAGTTGTGCCTATTTGATATTAAGGAAAATTTAGAGAAGATTTGTAAGAGATAATAGTTCTTTAATCAGTACATTCTCAGAATTTCAGGGATGCTCACCTCAGTACATAAAATCTGAATTTTCTCTTCTCAGAGTACAACTGCATGAATAGTTTCTGTACTGAATCCATCAATCAATCACCCCTTAGTATGTCAGTCATTCTGTTTCTAGACTGTGGCAGACACTATGAAAGGCATACAAGTCATGTACTCCTTGTACATAAAAAAGCTATTACCAAGTTGAGGAAATACAATTCCCATGTGGATGAAAAAGGGAGCCAGAAAGTAGACAAAACCTAAAATTTTATAGAATAAGACAACTAGAGAAGAGAGTCCCAATGAGCCTTTAGCTGAGCTTTTGTAAGAAAGGTAGCTTTCCTTGGGTAGCTAAAGATAATCCATTCCCTTCTGATTTTCCAGGTACTTTCTCTTCACTGGTCTCTATACTTTGTACCACTGCTTATTATCGTTTATTATGCCTGATCCCTTTGTCTTTCTGGTATTCTTCTGCATTGTCCCTGGCCACCTTCTGTTGCATTATCCCAAGGCTACAGTGGCCTGTAGCAGGACATGCATAGTGATGTTGGGGCGAGCAAGAAAAGACAGGCTCAGATGGAAAAACTCTCTCCCTTGATAAGACTTATTTAAAATTCATACTAAACCTATTCTCCAGTATGGATCTACACTAGGAGTCAGCAAAATTTTTTCTATTAAGCTCCAAATAGTAGATAGCTTTGCTTTTGTTTGGGCATAACTATTCAGCTTTGTCATTTTGCACAAAAGCAAACATAGACAATGCTTTAACATATGGGTGCATCTGTCACTCAGTCACACTTCAGTTACAAACAGGCAGCAGCCCAAATTTGACCCACAGGCTATGGTTTGCTGAGGCTTATCCTATACCATCCATTTTCTAGGTCAATGCTAGTTTCCAAAAACAAAGGAAAGGAAGTGAGAAGCATATTTGGTACGTTTTGTTCCGTCAACTCTTCTTTTCTTCTCTCCTCTGCTTGCCTCAGCGTCATCTCCGCGGGAGGTAGGAGGTACATGGGGAGAGAGAAGGAGCTGATGGGACGGGTGGATAAACTCTGCCTACTTTTTCTCCACACCTTGATTCTGCCTTTAAGAACCTTCATCCCTTCCGTCACACCCCTCCTCCAAATGTCTTGTACAAAAATTCTCCTTGAGCCTTCAGCTCAATATTAACTTTCTGCTATGCCTCTAACAAATGCTTTCATTCACCCCCACTTCCCCAATCCCCTCTTCTCCTGCAAGGCAGCACCAGTGACTAACCCAGCAGGACATCTGGTAAAGACCTATGCTCCTGGCATTCCAAGGCTATTTCTGAGCCTATTGTTCCCATATAAGTTTTGTTATAGAGGATATATATAATTAGAATTGGGTTAAGTAGATCTCTATATTCTCCCAGGACTATTTTATTTCTAGGGGAAAATAAAGTAGTTCATTGGAAATTCAAATTGTGTTAAGAACTTTTAGAATACAAGCATTCATAAATTAGAAATTACCCCTTAATCCTATTCAAGCCAAGAGTCGCCTAGTGCTGGGACATTCTGAGGGCTCACAGATAAGGTAACTAAAGCGCTGACCGTTAGTAATAGATGGGCAAGGAAGGACTGTGTCCACGTGCTCTGTAAGCACTGTCTGATCTTTGTCCTCCTGCTATTTCCCTGAAGGGTCAGATTAGCGAGTGATGCATCAATTCTCAGTTCTTTTATCTTAACCTTTCTTTTATCCCCCTCCCTTGGGGAGAGTTTTTCCTTGTCCACATTGAATTTTCTTGCCAAAGCTAATAGCCCATGCTTACAACCTCTAAGTAAATCAGCGTCGGTTTCTTGCAAGTTTGAAAAGTTTACTTTTCTTTTCCTCTTTAGTTTATTTAGTTTAGTTTAGTTTAGTTAGTAGTTTATTTCTGCTGATTTATGTATTTATATATTTTCTTGTAGCTTCATTGTGGTAGAGATATATTGCATTAGTGAACCATTAATGAATATTATGTAATAACCTTAATTTTCAAAGAGCACATATGCTTACTAATGAGAGAAATATGAATGAAGTACAAGTCCTGTTTTGAGACAGTAGAAGAAAGTTCTCGATTGTCAATACTGGAGAATCAGGGGATCAGTTGATCATGAGAATTAGATCATCAAAAATATTCAAGGTCAGTTTAAATATGTGGGGCCTATTTATAATTTAATACTTATGTCCGATGTTAAGAGAATTTAACTACCTGCCAAGGCTGCAACATGACAGACTAAAGCAGGAAAAGCTCGTAAGCAAGCTGCCTTCTTCCCGACTTCTCCTTCACTGTTTTTGGAAGCTGTGCTGGAATTGAGTGATGGCGTCTGTTTTACTCCACTTTAACATATGGAAGTTTAGTTCTCATTCCTTCAAGTCTTGACTTAGTGGGGCAGGATTCTGCAGTGTCCATGTGACAGGCAAGGATCTACACCGTGCATCAGAAAATACTTTACAGAGATAGCATTGGGGAACTCCTTCCCTTCCATCTCTTCCTCCAGAACGGGTTGCAAAATGAAAACGTGTGTAAAACCGTCAGTACGATCAGTTGCAGTAGCAGCACGCCTTTTCATGGTTCTCTGTGCTGAGAGCACGAAGAAGCTGCAAGGACATGGACCACAGGACAGGCAGCTCAGCTCTAAAGCCTGTTTTTAGACAGAAGATCGCATAGCTATTTGTGTCAACCTCGAGCTACAGATCAACTTTTTAGGGAACTATTCACTGAAGTCTAACATATGTAAAAGCTCCCCATTTTTTATGCCTTTAAAAATAACCATTTAGTTTGTTTCACAAAATGAAGTATCCGTGTAGTCACACCTAATCCTCCCCCACCAAAATTTTTAATGCTTTATATTTACTTTCTGTTTAAGATCGTTTTTGACCTACAAACAAGTTGTAAAATAATTCACTGGTTATTTGCATGCCAGTTTTCCCTGTTCTTAACATCTTGTATGAAAATAATAAATCTTCTTGTGCGATAATAATAATTATTACCTAAATCAAGAAAGCATAATTGACATAATGCTATTAACAATCTTCAGACTTTATTCAAATTGCAACAATTGTCCCATGAATTTTGACTTTTGTTTGACTTACCTAAGGGTCCATTCACGATGACATATTGTGTTTATTTGTCATGTACCCTTCATTTCCCTCAATCTGGGATAGTACCTCCATCTTCCTCTCTCATGACAATTGTGATCACTTCTCATTTATTTTATATCATGTTTCTCAGGTTGGGCTTATCTGACATTTTTCTCCTCTTTAGATTGGGTTATATATTTTTGGCAAAAAATGTGACATTGTTATGTGACATTGAGATGTCTTCTTATAGCTTGATTCTGATCACTTTGTTAATGTGCTATCTGGCAGGTTTCTCTGCTGTGAGGCAGCTATTTTTCTCTTGCAATTAATAAATATTTTTGTGGAAAGTTACTTCGAGACTCTCCAAAAATCCTGTTTACCATTATTCTTTTGCCCGTTAATTTTATAAACCATCAGTAACTCTCATTAGCAAAATTTATAAATGTAATATTTGTTGAGTGGTGATTTTCTAGCTCCGTCATTCTTACTATATTTATTCCCATGAATACTATGAACAGGAAGGACTATTTCATCTCCTTCATCAATTTATTTAATTATTTACACCAATATGGACCCATGGATAGTTATTATATTCAATGAATTATAATCCACTACTATCATTATTGTATAGCTCTAATTGTTCCAAATTTGGCCTTTGGGAGCTCATTAAGGTTGGCTCCATATTTTAACATTCATTAAAGAAGAAAAATGCATTCTTATGGATGCACTTCTGGTTATTTAATACTGTGTAACAAACTAAAAAATCAGTGCCTCCAAATAAAATTATATTATTAGTTCTCATGCTTCTGGGGATTGGCCATCTGAATTGGCTGTTTTTCGCTTGAGATTCCTCAAACAGTTTCAGTTAAAACAGCCACTAAAACTGCTGAAGACTTAGTTACTGGAAGCCCAGCCAAGAGCAGGAGGAACGGGAGGGGCCGGTCAAGAATGTGTTTTCTGTACAGTCCCTCCGAATAGCTGGTGAGGCTGAGTCACATGATCGCACTCTCCAAGTAGTTGGACATTTTCCATGCTAAGTGGCCTTTCCCAGAGCAGGTCTTTCAAGTGACCCAAGGGGAAGCTACAAGGCTCCTGATGAAATAGCCTTGGAAGTGATAGACCATTATTTCTGCCACGTTCTATTGATCAAAGCAGTTCCAGGCTGAGGAGGGGGAGGGCTGGCCTACTCTCAGTGGGGGATGGCAGCACACAAGGAAGAGAGGACACTAGTGATGGCATCTTGGAGACAAACTGCCATACACACCTGGCGTTTAAGTAGTTGAATTTTAATGCCACTTCTAAATACATAAAGCTTAAACATGTTCTTTTTCACCCCACTGTTGTCCATGTCCATGAGTCCCTTTTTCATTTGTTTTTAATGAACAATATTGATTTAATGTGATAGTCAATGTTACTTCATTGGAACCAAAATTCTACTTAGAATGTGGTACTAAGTGTTGTAGATAAGGGTTTGAATCTGACATGCCAAAACCTTATTCTTTAATTACAAAGCCTATATACTGTAATCATGAAACTACGTGCTGATGGAGGGAGGTGGAAGGGAAGAAGTACCGAAAATGTAGTAAAGCTCATGTCTCTGGAGGCAAATTGGTTATTAAAGATTTTATTAAAGTCTGTTGGCATCAGACAGTTACCTTTCCCAGGATTCTATGACTGACTACTTGTATGTAGTCTCAAGGTAGCATATATAATATACACAGTCTCTACTCTCAAGGAACTTACCTATTTCTCTGCGACATAAGAAAGTACCTGTCCGAACTTTCTCTTAAAAATTGACAAAGGACAAGCATTTTTTTTTCTGAATAAATATCTTCAAAGACGAATTCAGGACTGACCTCCAGTACTTTTTTCCCGAGAACTGTGTCATCAGTCAGAGTCCTGTGCCATTAGCAATGCCGTCCATCTGCTCAAACAAGCACAACTGTTTCCATCAGACAGTGAGCACTCCGAGTACGTGGGAATCACTGCAGCAGGTGTGTTTGTGGTGGACGCAAAAATAACTAGATAAGAGCAGAGGAGCATACGCTCCTTAATGCTCTACTGAGTGCTATGAGTAAAGAAAAAAATAAAAAATATCAAGAGAGAATCTTCCTTTCCATATTTGAGAATATGGGAATAAATGAAGCAGAGAGAAAAGCACAGTGCTGGAAAGGTGTGGATTGGGAACTAGTGGTTGTCCTAATTTCTAAATGGAATTTTTAAAAAAAAAGAAAAAGAAAGAAAGTCTCTTCACTTGTCATTTAAAGTTTTTGGTAATTTTAAAGTCAGCTATTGTTAATAAATTGGTTTCTCTATGAGAATAATAAAGGAAAGTGCTCTGAGCTGAGTGATTATCAAGATGTGACTCTGCCCATATTTCTCTTGTTAGCGCTCTCTTTGCTTCCTAATTTAACAATGCAGAGAGGCAGCACTGACTTCAGGAACACAACGGACTTTATTTTTTACCTAATTTCAGACAGACCTGAGGTTTTATCCTCATTTCTCTAGTTACTAACCAGTTGATATTTAGCAATCTGCCTAATTCTATGATACTCTGATTTTCTTTTTTCTAGAATGAAGGTCTAAAAACTACATCATAGGATTGTTTTGATAAAGAAACTTATTGGAGATACCCATCATATAGAAGATATTGTCAATAGTTAATATCAATACATATGGCCAATACAAGTTTAAATCACTTCCTTTGTTAGACATTTTATCTTCATAAAAAATATTTTTTTATTTATTTTTAGAGAGAGAAGGAAGAGAGGGAGGTAAACATCCATGTGCTAGAAAACATCAATCACGCTCCCCCAACCGGGGACCTGGTCCATAACCCAAGCATGTACCCTGACTAGGAATCAAACCAGCAACCTTTTGGTTCACAGCATGATGCCCAACCCACTAGCTACACCAGCCAGGGCCAGACATTTTATCTTGAACTGTGCTCTTATATCCAGAACTTTCCTTTAATCAAATATATACAAATCTAAGATCTAAGATGAGATTTCCTGAGACTCCGTCTCACCCAAATATGGGCCACATTCCAACTGTTAACCTGACTTTTCCATATGAATGGCTGGTCTTGCTTTATGCTTCACAATTCCTAAATCCTATCAAACAAGCAACAGCTGGCCTCAGTGAGCCCCCAGCCCCTGTACCTCTTGCTAAATGGCCCCAGACCTGACACTGGCAGGATCCAGTGTAGATTCACAGTTTGGCTTCACCAGGGAATCTCCAAGCCCAGCACAAATAGTAGATATCTCAGACTGCTCTATAGCTCATGTTGGGTGGCCCTGGGAACAACACAGATGGCTGACCTTGACCTGCAGCACACGGGAGATCCCAGAGTCTGCATACCCAGTGACAATATAGACCACATCAAAGCAACACAACCCTGACCCTGCACAGCTGATCCTGCACACAGGACAGAGGTTGGTGGTCGGTGGTCATAGCCAGTCATTGTAGCTGATTGGCTTGAGTAAATCCCTCCCACTGATCTGCCAATAGCAATCAAGGCTCACCTACATGTCAAGGGTGCACTCAGCCCACAAAGAGGGTGTACCTCGGGTACACAGCTTGGGTGATAGGAGAGGCTGTACCACTGGACCCTACAGGACACCTACTACATTAGGCCATGTTACCAAGACCCAGAGTCAAAGAAGCTCTATCTAACACATAGACATAAACACAGGGAGGCTGCCAAAATTAGGAGACAATAAAACATGGCCCAAATGAAAGAACAGATCAAAACTCCAGGAAAAGAACTAAATAAAATGGAGATAAGCAATCTATCAGACACAGAGTTCAAAACACTGGTTGTAAGGATACTCAAGGAACTAAGTGAGGACCTCAACAGCATAAAAAAGATCCAGTCAGAAACAAAGGATATACTAGTTGAAATAAAGTATAATTTACAGGAAAACAACAGTAGAGATAGTAAAGCCAAGAATCACATCAATGATTTGAACAACAATAATCAGAACAAGAAGAAAAAAGAACCCCTCAAAATGAGAACAATGTAAGCAGCCTGTGGGACAACTTCAAGCATTCCAACATTTACATCATGGGGGTGCCAAAAGAAGAAGAGAAAGAGCAAGATATTGGAAATCTATTTGAAAAAATAATGAAAGAAAACTTCCCTAATTTGGTGAAGGAAATAGACATGCAAGTCCAGGAAGCATAGACAGCCCCAAACAAGATAGATGCAAAGAGGCCCACTCCAGGACACATCATAATTAAAATACCAAAGGCTAAAGATAAAGAGAAAATCTTAAATACAGCAAGAGAAAAACAGTTAATTACCTACAGGGGTGTCCCCATAAGACTGTCAGCTGCTTTCTCAAAAGAAACTTTGCAGGCTAGAAAGGATTGGCAAAAAATATTCAAAGTCTTGAAAAGCAGGGACCTACAGCCAAGATTGTTGTACCCAGCAAAGGTATCATTTAGAATGGAAGGGCAGGGTATCATTTAGAATGGAAAGAGCTTCCCAGAAAAGAAAAAACTAAAGGAATCTGTCATCACCAAACCATTATTATATGAAATGTTAAAGGGACTTAAAAAAAAAAGAAAATCAAAACCATGAGTAATAAAATGGCAATAAATATATATCCATCAACAATTGAATCTAAAAAACAAACTAAGCAAACAAGAACAGAGACAGAACCATGGGTATGGCCGAGTGTTTTGATGGTTGCCAGATGGGAGGCAGGTGTTGGGGAGTGGGTGAAGAGGTGAGGGGATTAAGAAGTACAAATAAGTAGTTACAGAACATGGGAAAATATGTAAAGTAAAATATAGGAAATGAAGCAGCCAAAGAAGTTACACACATGACCCATGGGCATGAACAATGGTGTAGGGATGGCCTCAGGGAGTACGGGATGCTGAGTAGAGGGAGGCAAAGGGGGGAAAATTGGGACAACTGTAATAGCATAATCAATAAAAAATACAAAAAAGAAAAATTTAAAATAAAAAACAAAAATGGTATAAAGGATAATTTAATTAATGCATAAGTTCATTCTTTTGCAAAAGTCCTTGGTGGACCAGAAATTGCTAACATAAAGGTCTAGCTAGGTGATGGAAACAGTGGTCCCAACTACACGTTTGCTTTTGAGATGGCTTGTCTTCCTTATGCCTCTCTGAGTTCTGACTGAATTGAGAAAAAAGATAATGGGTTAAAATACAGGAAACTGAATATTTCTGTGGTAATTAAGCTGATATTGGAGGATGTGCTTTATTCTGGGAACAAATGAGCTCCAGAATAGGAGATTGAAACAGACTTACCAGCTAGTCATTTCAACACCAGCCTGAGACAGGCCTTCCCACATTTGGTATTGCGGTTGCTGCCCTGTAACATCCATTGCATGGATAAGCAAGGAAACTTCTTGATATCTGCAGGGAGACCCACACTGGAATAAAAAAAAAAAAAAGCAAGATGCTAGATTTTGCATGTCCACATTATTGCAAATACCCCAGTCAATTCCTGTCCTCCAGGGGAGGGGCAAGGAAGAGGAAGAGACAACCCAGGAGTGTTACAGCCGTGGAGCTTCCTTCATGTGCAGGGAACATCACCAGTTGGAAGGAGTCATATTTCTCTGTTAACACTGGAAGTAACTGTTGCAAAAGCAAGCATGTACCATGTCTCTAAGAAGCTGATAGAAGAAGCAGAAAGAGCCTGAGGATGATCTAAGGACAAACGAAAGTGTGGGTAGTGAGTTACCATTTATAGAACAGAAACAGATTTTCCCTGCATATCTCCCTATACCAACCTGAGCCAAGAAGCAGTGATGTGGTAAACGTTATGAACGAGCCTGATATTTGGTAACTTAAATGGAAAAGACAAGCTGGTGATACCCAAATGGAATAGGAAGTACCCTGTTCATGGACTGACTTCAGGTTTTCTTAGATTACATATTCAGACCCTTGTCCCCTCCTTCTGAAAACAGGTGTTAATACAAGCCACAGAAGTAACCTCTTGCCTTCCCACCTGCCACCCTCAGACATGTAGTATATACTGATACATCAAATAGTCTAACAGAAAATCTCAACAGTGGGGGGAAGTGTTTCCAGGAAACACTATAAAGGACACATGGACATAACAAAGGGGGGGGTGGGAGCAAGGGAGGGAGGTGGGATTGGCTGGGGTGGGTGGGGGAGTAGTGGGGGAAAAATGCAGACAACGGTAAATGAACAACAGTGAAGTAATAAAAAAAGGTAATCTCAACTATAAACAAATACAAATAATAATTATTCATCAAACATTTAAGGAGAGCCACCATCCTCAACGCAAGGAAGAAAAAAGTCAATGAATGGAAGAACCTACTATGAAAGGGAGTTAATTGAGGAAGCACACTGGGAATAAGGCAGATTTGGATACTGCTTTTCTGCTCAAACATTCTGGCTACACAGAGAAACTAGAACACGACCTTCAGAGAGCTAAGGGAAAATAACTTGCTACCTAGAATTTTATGCCAAATCCACACTATTCTACCCATGTGTGAGGAAAAAAGAAAACTTAAATCAGACATACAGAAATATATACTTTTTAGACATAGACCTTTCTAAAATAATTGAAAGATACACCACAGAAAGAAGAAAAATCACTTAGAAAAATAATGTGATGTAAGAATCAAAGTTACTTAAAGATATCCTCAATCAAAATAAGACCTAAAATTTTAAAAAGAGAGAGAGAAAAAAGGGGAAAAAAGGAGTAGGAGAGAGAAAATGAATATGGGATCCAAGAAACAATGACTGTGAGCAAGAAGAGTAATGAAAGAAAAGCAGATAAAAAGCAGCAGCATACCAGGCCTAGAGAACAGTCAACATAGAGGAAGGTGGGGACATGTGGATGCAACAGACTAAAAAGTTTCTGAGATTAGGAAAGAAATTATTCCAGCGTGAGCAGTTCAGCAGATACTAAATAAATAAATAAATAAATAAGTGGCAAAAGAGTAAGAAACAGTATAAGAAATCTAAACAACACACTGTGTGTGTGTGTGTGTGTGTGTGTGTGTGTGTGTGTGTGAGTTTAACTTTAGTAAACACCTGCGCCCGTCCACCTTGGTGAGGAGTCCTGGGTTTTGGTCATTTGTCTCATTTGGTCATTTGGTCATATCTTGGTCATTTGGTCATTTTTGGTCATTTGTATATCTTAAGTGACATGTCTATTTAAGTTCTTTGTCCATTTTTAATCTAGTTATTTGTTCTTTTTTTTGTTGAGTTGTAGGGGCTTTTATTAAAAAAAACATAACATTACTAGAGGGAATCTAGATCAGTTTCACAGTAGCTGCACTTAAATTGGACCATTAATCATTTTATTTGTGTTAATTCAACAATGTGGAAAAGTCTGTATGGAGGCATTTGACCTATCTTAAAAGCTCTCATGCGAAGAAAGACATTGTGGAAAAACAAAGTGCAAAATTTCATGGATATCCAATTTCAGTAGAAACTCAACCAAACAGGACTAAAATGTCAATGGTAGACTATCTAGAAGCAGGTTACACAAGGTAGCGTCAAAAGCTGTGCATGATTTAGTAACTAAAAAGCAATTGTTTGCCCCTGAATGCCCACTGATGGGATCCATAACTTTAGGGCCCAATGTTCAGACTCATACTTTTCTTGTGTTTTCTCTAGTTTTTGATTTTCTGGCTGCTGTTAATCATATGTCCTTGATATGCAGTGTTCAATCCATTTTGTCAGACTTTTATCATTTTTACCAGTTACAGATTATGTGTCCATGGAGTTGCTGGAAATGTCCTTATGTTGCTCCAGCCTGTGCTTTATAAACTAAACAAATGAGTAATTCAAGTTTTGTGGTGAGTCTCTGTGTCACATAAGGGCTCAGCTGTAATTTTTGAGCTGTCTGCCAACGCACATTAAATCGGTGTCTGTCTACACAGTAGTGGTATTTCATGAGCTGTGGGGAACAGTTCATTATCCTATTCCTAACACCTGTTTTCTTTACCTGTTGAGCTTCACTTGGGAGCTGGGAAAGTACAAAAGTTTAACTTTATTTTTAATTGAGGTGTAATTGACATATAACAGTATATTAGTTTCAGTTATACAACATAATGATTCAATATTTGCATTCTCTGAGAAACGATCACCACAATAAGTCTAAGTACCACTGTCACCATATAGAGTTACTTTTTTTGTGATGAGAATTTTAAAAATTTACTCTCTCATCAAGTTTCAGTTATGCATACAATATCATTAGCTGTAATTACTATGCTGTACATTACATTCCCATGACTTATTTATTTTATAACTGGAAGTTTATACCTCTTAACTCCATCATCCCTTTCATGTATCACTTAAGCCCCCTCCCCAGTGACAACCACCAGCCTGTTCTGTTTTATTTTGTTTGTTCATTTACTTTGTTTTTTAGATTTCATGTGTAAGTAAATCACACACCATTTGTCTTCCTCTTTTGACTTGTTTCTCTTAATGTAACCCTCGAGGGCCATCCATGTTGTGGCACATAGCAAGATTTTATCTTTTTAATGGTGCAGTAGTCTGTTGTATATACACATCACATTTTCTTTGTCAGTCCATCCACGGATGGATATTTAGGTTGATTGCATATCATAGCTACTTTAAATAATGTCACAGTGCACAAAATAATGTACATATCTTTTCAAATTGGTGTTTTTATTTTCTACAGATAAATATCCAGAATTGGGATCTCTGGATTATGTGGTTTCTATTTATAGGAACCTTCGTAGTCTTTTCCATAGTGGCTGCACCAATTTATACCTTTTTCCAGTAGTGCACAAGGGTTTTTTTCCCTCCATATCCACCCCAACACTTACTCGTTTTTATGATAATAACCATTCTAATTGTGTGAGGTGATATCTTATTGTGATTTTGATTTACATTTTCTTGATGATTAGTGACATTGAGTACTTTTTCATGTGAACATTGGCTAATTGTATGTTTTCTTTGAAAAAAATGTCTGTTCACATCTTCTGCCCATTTTTAAGACTGTTTTTTTTTCTTTTTATTATTGAGTTATGTAAGTTCTTTACATATTTGCATATTAGTCCTTATTGAATATGTTATTTGAAAATATTTTCCCCCATTAAATAGGTTGCCTTTTCCTCTTGTCGATGGTTTACTTTGCTTTGAAG
>VMDR010022802.1:0-15999 GCA_007922815.1 Macrotus californicus | reverse complement strand
GATTTCAGTAGCCTCTTTCTTGGTCTTTTAGGACCTCTTTTCTTTTTAATCCATTCATTGCAGCCAGGGTGATCTTTTAAAGACACTTATTGATCAGGTTGTCCTGTGGCTAAAGACCCTTGCAGACCTACCTCATGCACTTAGAATAAAATTAAAATTCTTACAGTGAATTACAAATCCTTGCATAATCTGGCCTCTTCCTGTCTCTTAAGCCTCATCAGATCTAGTTCTCTTTCTTCTTGGAACACTATGGTCCAGCTGCACTGTCCTTAATTTAGTTCTTCATCCTGCCTCAGGGATCTTGCACATGCTGTTCCCGCCATGACCTCTTTCACCTTTTCTTTTCCTTTCTCTTCTTTTCTTTTCTTTTCTTTTGTTTTTCCATCTTACTAATTCTTCTTCCTCAAGTCTCAGCTTAGGTGTCACTCCCCCAGTAATCCACTTTCTCAGTCTAAATTAGGTCTGTGTTGGTCTGGGTTTTCAGAGATGAAGACTCCAAGATGGGATTAAGCATGCAGGATTTTAGTAGGGGAACCTCATTTTTCACTGATTATAATTGCTGAAATGTAAGGTCTTATTCTTCTCATTTTATGCCATCATTTTTACTTTTGCTGATTTTTGTTATATTGAGCAATATTTCTTTTTATTTTTCTCGAACGATTTTCTGGAATAGTGGTTTCCAAACTTTTTGTTCTTAGAATTCCTTTTAGGGATTTTCCTTTTAAAGACCTTAAAAATCTTAGATTTGTGTGGGACGTATTTTCATACGTCCCACACAAATAACATTTACCAAATTAAATACATATTCACATATATCAAATTAGAAAGTAAAGATGAGTAATTAAAACATATATGATTCTGGACAATATCAATCTAAGTGAAATAAACCAGTCGGTAAAAACAAACACCAAATGATCTCACCTATAAGAGGAATCTAATGAAAAGAAATAAACTGATGAGCAAAATAGAACCAGGGACACGGAGACGTGGAACAGGCTGACAGCTGTCTGAGGGGAGGGAGAGGGGGACAAAGGTGGAAAGAAGGGGAAAGGACTAGTCAAAAAACATGTATGAATGACCCATGGACATGGACAATGGTGTGGGGACTGATTGTGGGAGTGGGGGGTGGGGTGGGTGGAGGAGAGCAAAGGGGGACAAACTGGGACAACTAATAGGATAATAATAAATATTTATGATTCAATTAAAAGAATAAGTATAAATCCATTGCATATTAACACAGCATTTAAAAATAAAAATAATTAACAATTTTAAAGCAAAATAATTTAGGGAGAAGTGGTATTGCTTTACATTTTTCAATTCTCTTTAATGTTTGGCTTAATAGATAACTGCTGGATTCTCACATGAGCTTCACTCAGTCTGTTGCAAAATGTTATTTTGTTGAAGTACACATAGAAAAAATTCTGCTTCGACTAATAGTTGGGAAAGGAAACCTGTTTTCATAGACTTTTCAGATAATTATCGTTTTTTGATACTGCATGAAAATTCAACAAGTGATAGTTTATTAAAAGTTAGTTTTAATGTGGAAACTGAAATCATAAAATGAACTTTCTATACTCTGTTACATCAGATCCCTAGGTCTGTCTTGCACTTTGAATAGACCTTTTACCTGTGTGTGATTTTGTAATGTCATGTATTGGCATTTGGAACTATTGGTTGACTGAGCTCTTCAGATTTTCCAAATGTTAACATGTTTCATGATAACATGTTAATATCATGTTAATATCTGCTAGTATCTCTGTCAGTCTCATCAGAAAATCTTTAAGTAATATAAAGTCATCAATAGTGGTCAATGGGTCAATACCAGGGTTAAAAAAATTCTAACTTTTGCTTGAAAACATCATTTTTGGCAACACGTGCTGTCAATTGTTTTACCTGAAATGATAAACTCACACTTGGTTTGTATTTGTGAAAGTGTGGGCCAGACATCCAAGTCTGAACACATAGTTTGTTGGTCTGTCATTCTTCCATGTAATAATGGAGTGCTGTGGAAAAAGCAGCTGGTTCAGTTCTATTGAAACAATTGTACCAGTTCCTTTCCTCTAGGCAAGCATTGTGCTTCAGTGTGAGGTAGAAGTGCTTCATATATTGTGCCTGCTTTGTCACACAGAATATTGAAAAGACGCGTACCCGAAGTTTGAGATTAAAAGTAGTACTTTGTACTACTTCATCAGGGACATTCTCAAGTGAAGCTAGCATTTTTTGCTTGCTTGTTTTGTTTTTATTGTGAGTGTCAATAAGAATACACTGATTCAAGGAGAGTTTGATGTCACTTCTTGACTTATTTTAAGAACCCAAACTTTTACCCACCATTAGTTTTGTGCCATCAGAGCAAATGTCAACATAGTGAATAAGGCAAATAATATCTTGATATCATTATAAAAATAGTTTGACCCCACAGACCTCTGAAAATATCTGAGAGACATATTCTGAGAATTGCTGCTCTAAAATTTCTATATCCTGTCTTTATCCTAGCAATTATCATCACTGAATTTTTCATAAACACAGTTAAAGTTTTATTTTCTGTCAATATCAGGAATTAATCATCCATTACTCTTTCTCTGTGCAAAGCAAAATCTTTAGTATACTTTTTTTAAAGTATATTTTATTGATTATGCTAGTACAGTTGTTCCATTTTTTTCTACCCTTTATTCCCCTCCACCCTGCACCCCCCTCCCTCCAACAGCCCTCTCACTTGGCTCATGTCCATGGGTCATACATATAAGTTCTTTGGCTTCTCCATTTCCCATACTATTCTTAACCTCCCCCTGTCTATTTTGTGCTCACAATTTATGCTTCTTATTCTCTGTACCTTTTCCCCCTCTCTCCCCTCTCCCTCTCCCTGATAATAACCCTCCATGTGATCTCCATTTCTGTAATTCTATTCCTGTTCTCATTGTTTGCTTAGCTCATTTGGGTTTTTTTTTAGGTTCAGTTGTTGATAGTTGTGAGTTTGTTGTTATTTTACTGTTTGTATTTTTGATCTTCTTCTTTTTCTTAGATAAGTCCCTTTAACATTTCATATAATAAGGGCTTGGTGATGATGAACTACTTTAACTTGACCTTATCTGGGAAGCACTTTCTCTGCCCTTCCATTCTAAATGATAGCTTTGCTGGATAGAGTAATCTTGGATGTAGGTCCTTGCCTTTCATGACTTGGAATACTTCTTTCCAGCCCCTTCATGCCTGCAAGGTTTCTTTTGAGAAACCAGCTGATAGTCTTATGGAAACTCCTTTGAAGGTAACTGTCTCCTTTCCTCTTGCTACTTTTAAGATTCCTCCTTATCTTTAATCTTGGGTAATTTAATAATGATGTGCCTTGGTGTCCTCCTCTTTGGATCCAACTTCTTTCAGACTCTCTGAGCTTCCTGGACTTCCTGAAAGTCTATTTCCTTTGCCAGATTGAGGAAGTTTTCTTTCATTATTTTTTCAAATAAGTTTTCAATTTCTTTCTCTCCCTATTCTCCTTCTGGCACCTATGATTTGGATATTGGAATGTTTCAAGTTGTCCCAGAGGTTCCTAAGCCTTTCCTCATTTTTTTGAATTCTGTTTCTTTATTCTTTTCTGGTTGAATGTTTATTTCTTCCTTCTATTCCAAACCAGTGATTTGAGTCCTGGATTCCTTCCTTTCATTGTTGGTTCCCTGTATATTTTTCTTTATTTCACTTTGTATAGCCTTCACTTCTTCCTTTATTTTGCAGCTATACTCAATCATTTCTGTGAGCATCCTGATTACCAGTGTTTTGAACTGTGCATCTGATAGATTGGCTATCTCTTCATTGCTTAGTTGTATTTTTTCTGGAGCTTTGATCTGTCCTTTTATTTGGGCCATATTTCTTTGTCTCCACACACCTGGTATGTTGTAAGGGGCAAAGCCTTAGGTATTTGCCAGGATGGGGCAACCCACTTCACTGCGTTGTGGTGCTGTATATGAGGGAAGGGTCAGAGAGAAAATCAATGCCACTTGCTCAGCTCTTGCCTGCTTTCAAGAGACTGGCAGTTTCTCCTACCACCACAACTGCCACAGGCTTTTATAGCCAGAGGTTCTGAGGCTTTCTTTTCCTGTGCTGGAACCCTGGGTTGCATGGTCTGTCTTGCTCCCCAGTTGTTCCTCCTGGTTTATCTACATGTGAATGTTATCTGTCCCACCAGCCTCCACCTTGCCATGCATCCTCTTGTCCTGGCTGCCTATCTTCAGCCCTCCTACCAGTCTGGATTAGTGTTTCTTTTTTCAATCTTTGGTTGTCAGACTTTCATATGTTTCAATTTTCTGGCAGTTCTGGTTGTTTTTTTGTTTTTAAATTGGTTATTTCCTTCTTTTGGTTGTGCAAGGAGGTGAAGAATATCTACCTACACCTTCATTTTGCCTGGGACTCTTGAAATGTTTCAGTATACTTTTTAAAAAACTACTCTATTACAACCTCTCAGATATTTCATTCTAGTTTGGTATTATCCTTCAGAATACTTTCTAAGTGGTATAAAGTTTATTTTCATGTTCAGAAATTAGTTACAGTCCATTTAACATTTTACTGGTTTATTTGATACTCTGATTGCTAGATCACTTTTCTTTCCTACCCATGAATGTCTTTTTTCACTTTGAATTAAGGAATAATTCTTTCCAAAGGGATATATGAGTAGAATAGTTTTTTAGTCCATTCATGACCAAACATGTCTTTATTTTGCCATCATACTTGTTGATCTTTTGCTGTGTTCAGAATTCCATGTTCAAATCTCTTTTCTCGTCTTACAGCATTTAGTGACGCAAATGAGAAGTTTGCTGGTTGACTTGTTTTGTTTTAAGTTACTTAGTTCTTTTTCAAGTTGTTTTTGGGTAGCATTTTCTATTTAATTTTTAACACAGAAATTTTGCAGGCTATGGGTTAATAATTTCTTTTGTTATTATTTTCAGAATTTTGGAGACTTTCATTTATTTTATTTTATTTTATTTTTTTAATTACTTTATTGTTGTTCAATTACAGTTTGAATTTCCCCCCCACCACTCTCTCCCCACCCCAGCCAATCCCACCCCCCTCCCCTGCTCCCACCCTCCCCCTTGGTGACTTTCATTTTTTAAGACTCAAGTTTTTCTTCGACTGGAGGGTATTTTCTTCTGTTATTTCTTTAATTATTTATTTTTTCCTTTTATCTTTTTCATTGCTCTCTTCTGTAATTCTTATTAGTTGAATATTACACATCTGAATGTATTTTTACATACTTTTTAATTTTTTATTTTTTTTCTCTAAAAACTAGGAAAATTTCTTGTTTAGATCTCCCAGGTCATTACATTTTTTAGGTCTTTTCAATTCAAACCTCATAAAAAATTTCATTTTTATTTCAGAAATTATGTATCTTGTGTTATGATTATTTCTTTTTCACAGTGACCTGACCTTGCTTTGTAGAGGTAGTATCTTCATTCTAACATTATTTTCTCTATCCAATTTTATTTTCCTCATCAATAAGCTGTTTTGTTATTCTTGGAGCTTCTCTTTCATTCTTGTTAGGTTTCCTTAAATATCTGGTGATTCTGATTCTTAGTTTTTCTAATTAAAAGTGGAGTTTGATCACTTTTCAGAGCTGGCAGGGCTTGTTAGCAGAGTGGAGCTTACTCTTCCAGAGTGGGCTGTTTTCTTAAATGAAGGAGTGAAATTGTGTTTTTGGTCAGTATCTAAATATAATGTTTCCATATTTTCTAATTATTTAATTTATATTTCTATCATGTCAATCATATAAATTTTTCCACAGGACATTTGGAAAAGTTGGCCTCTAGTTATGCCAAACTAAAGATGAGTAATGAGGGGTTACTATCCCTTATTATTTATTTGTGTTTCCTGGTATAATACATACCCTGCAGAATGTTTCAGCACCTTGAATTCTACAAATAATCTAACCACAATGTCTTTGTCTTCAAAAAGTTCATAGAATTCCCTTTGCATACTTTCTCTAAAACTCTGAATTTGGAAATCCTCTCGTTTACTTGCATGTAAGAAATTCCCTGTTAAATTGATCTCTTGTAACCCTCTTTTCAAGTGACTTTTTTTTTTTTCTGATTATGAAAATAGAGCACAGTTAAGAATTGGCAACAGAGAGGGATGCTAAGAGCTCTGGTATGCAATCCTGGTCTAAGCTGAGTGCTACATGACCCTGGGCAAATTACTTAGCACTTGCTGCTCAGTGTCCTTATCTGTGTAAAGGGCATGTTTGCATACCAGCTTTAAGGCTATTTTAACCCATGCCCAGGGGCTTAGAACACTATCTGGCATATGGTAGGTGCTCAGTAAGTATGTGTGACTTATTGTTATTGAAGACTATTTGAAAAGTACAAAGGAGCAAATAAAAATTCACATATGATCACCATAAACATTTTGAATTTAGATTGCTACACACACTTGCACACACACACACACACACAGATTATGATCTCTACAAGTTCTCTACATTTAAAAAATCCTTTTCTTACCCTCCTCCTTTCACTTTCCATTGGGGTATCTCCCTCCTGATGGTTCTTTTTGCTACTTGATGATGTGCCTTTCCTGCAGCTTCTAAGTTATATTTCGAATCCTCTCAATCTCAGTTCTGGATTACTTAATACGTTGACTAAGGTCATGTTTCGGGTGCTAGCAGAGCTGAGGTGACAGTGAAAGAGAGAGAAAGTACGTGCATGTCAGAGATATGCTTCAATCTGTGGATCAGCATATTTTGTTATTAATGTATCTAAAAATGGAACTATCTTAATTTCAATACATGTAAATTTTGTTAGAGTGTATAATTTTTAAAAATTATACCTTTTACATGGTGGAGGTTATTATAATATTTTCACTGAATGGAATCCTCTTTCAAGTATAACAGAGTCTTCAACATTAAGGTTATCAATATCATCCCAGGTTTGTGGATTCGTTTCATTCCCCTTGAATCTTACATGGATTGTTTCAGTGGCAAAAGGTTAGAGTCATTAAGGACAAATGTTCAGTGTAGCAAGTTCCTAATAAATTTCAACCCTTGTTCTAACATGGAAAGTATCTGTTATCTCTGGTGATTTGCCTCTAGCGAGGACGGATATTACTAAAGACAGCCAGCAGTGCAATGACTAACATCATTGGCATTTAAATTATGACATTAACTGTGGCTAGGATGATTGGTTCATTAGTTTCCATTTGAAAGTCTTCTTCTGTTAATGGAGAAAAGTGCCAAGATTCCAAAAGAAAGAATAATTGTCACTTCTTGAAACTTTGCTCCTAAGTTTAGTTTTGACTGTGGTCTCCCTCCACAATGCACCCCCACCCCCCAACCCAGGGAGCTGAGGTGTTATCTGTCAGTGATCAGCTGCAGTAGGTCATCCCCAAGCACTTTAAGTGGATGAAGACTAAACCCTAAGTGCTGATATTCTATTGATCTGAGATATTAGTTTTGAAAGAAATTAGACTGTTTCCCTTATTAAAAAACATAAGGTATTCTATTTGGAGAACAGAATTTATACCATATCAAGAGAAAGGCTCTGTGAGACACAGAGAGAGAGGTTGGGGGGAGACTGAGGTAAGGACATAAAATGAAATCCTGAATGAGAATTACATAAAAGCTTCACTTCTTAAAGAGAAGAAAGTGCTTATCCTGGGCAGAAAAAATTCTTTTTCCGCTAATTCAGGTCAATGTTGGAAATAATGACCAATAGGTGGGAGAAAGGGTCATGAATATCAGACCTTTGCTGGCTGGATTTCAGTGTTGTTGGTCCACATGTAAATTTGCATGGTTTCCTAGTACTATAGCTCACCTTTAAGGAGAATAGAAGAGTGAAATATCATTTGTTTAATTTGAAGGCAATAATTAGGATGTGAGGGAAAGATAGTTTACTTACAAATGGGATGAATGGTCGTTAAAGTCAATTTATAACTGTGCTTCCTAACATCAAGGCAACTTGCGTTTGCATAGCACATCATAATTCACAACCAACTTTACAAATATGTTATAAATGGATTGTATCAAAATACGAAGCAGATAGCTTCCCCATTCCCTTCACAATACTTAAAACTCCAACTTACACTTCAATTCCTCAGTGAACTTTTATTCACACATTCAACAAATGTTAACCGAGTACCACAAATGAGGCAGGCACCAACTACAGCATAGCCATGAACAAAACAAAGAACCGCAGGTATTATGGAGAGTACATTCTCATGAGGGTAGACAAACGATGAACACCAGACCCAATAAATAAGAAAGCTACATTGAATGTTAGAAGACGGTGACTGCTAGGGAAGAGAGCAGGGTTAGAGAGCTGAATAATGGAGATCGAAAGTTCTAGAGGGTTTGAAATTTCAGGGTGGGTGGAGACAGGTCACAGGTTACATTCAGTTGGGTATTCAGGGTAAGTCTTATAGTGGTGAGATTGTACTTAGAGGAAATCAGTGTTAGCCATGGGTATTTGGGGGAAGAACATTCCAAGAAGATGAAACTGCTGGAGCCAAGGCCCTAAGGCAGAGACGTAAGCAGGGTAGCAGGGTCAGAATGAGTAACGAGGGAAGTATTAGGAG
The DNA here is from genome assembly GCA_007922815.1 of Macrotus californicus. Classification (NCBI taxonomy): domain Eukaryota; kingdom Metazoa; phylum Chordata; class Mammalia; order Chiroptera; family Phyllostomidae; genus Macrotus; species Macrotus californicus. The sequence continues at coordinate 7,455 of VMDR010022802.1, read as the reverse complement.
AAGAGGTCAGAGAAGTAAGGGAGGTGAGACCCTGTAGGGTCCGGCAGGCCATTGGAAGGACCTGACTTTTATTCTAAGGCAAATGGAGGATCACTACAGGAGTGAGCATGAAGTGACATGATGTGATTTATGGTTTTTTTTTTAAAGATTTTATTTATTTAGTTTAGAGAGGGGGAAGGGAGGGAGAGAGGGAGAGAAACATCAATAGGTTGACTCACACTCGCCCCGACTACTCTCCAGGACTCGCCCTGATTGGGGATGGACGGAGCCTGCAACCTAGGTATGTGCTCTGACCGGGACTCCAACCGGTGACATTTCACTTTTGGGACAATGCCTAACCAACTGAGCCACACTGGTAAGGGCTAATTTATGTTTTAGTGGATTTCTCTAGATGGTGTATTGTTGAGAATAGACTGGAGGGAAGGGGGGGCGGTAATGGTTAAAGCAGGGAATCTTATTAGGAAACTATTAATTAACTTCTGCTGTGTGACATATCTCAAAACTTAGCAGCAAAAACAGCAAATATTAACTACCTGACCATTTCTGATAGCCAGGAATCTGAGAACAATTGAGCTGACTGGTTCTGACTCAGGGTCTGTCATAAGGTTGTAGTTAAGTTCGTATCTGGGGCTATGACTGATTTAAGCCTTGGCTCTGGAGAATCTACTGAGTTCATTCACGTGGTTGTCGGTGGTCCTCAGTTCCTCATTAGCTGTTGGTCAAGGCTTCAGTTCCTCCCCACAATATATCAGTTTGCTTTTCCTGCAGAAAGATAGAGATAGAGATGAGGGACAGAAAGAGAGAACGAGAGCGAGATACATCCCAAGAGGGAAGTTGCAGACTGTATTATCTAATTCTGGAAGTGCCATACTATCGCTTTTGCTATATGCTACTGGTCCTATAAAGCAACTCTGGAACAAGGTAGGAGGGAAAACTCTAGGCCACAGGTGGCAAATACAAGGCCCGTGGGCCGAATCCAGCCCTCCCCTTGTTTTATCTTCCTGGCACCTTGTTTCTACCCGGTGACAGCACTGTGCTCTTGCTGAACTGTTAAGGAATATTTACATTCGGCCCTTTGAAGGCAACTGCGAGGCTGATGTGGCCCCGATGTGGCCCCTGGTGAAAATGAGTTTGACACCTCAGCTCTAGGAGATAAGTATCATTGGAGATCTAGTACAGAACTGAGACTTAAACGGAGATTTATTCAACCCCAAAACCATCCTCCCCCTAGATTACAGAAAAAAAAACAAAAGAAAAAACAAAAACCAGTGCCCTCCTAGGAGTTATGAAAGAAACGGATGATGAGATATGGATCGAAAATGGTAATTTGTGTGAACAATCCACTCTCCTCATTTTTGTTTTGTGGTCCCAAGTGAAGTGGATTTGTGCCTGGATTTGTTGACTGTTACCGCACGCACTTGGAGGAGGTAAAGACCCTGCATGCTGAGTTTCATAAGCTTCTCTCCAGGAAAGCATTCCTGCCTGAGACTCTTATTAATACTCAGGGCTGGGGGGTGGGGGGTGGCAGGCCATCTCTGACACTGCTCTGGAGCTTTTCTTAGCTTGTTGGTTGTGATTTCAATCACAGGACTGCTCCACCTCTCTCACCACAAAGCTGATGATGACTCATCTCTCAACTGTCTCCCGACATCCACAACATGAAGTAGTGGCTAAAAAAGACAAATGAGAACAGAAAAGCTATATGTGTGATCTAACACAGCCTTAGCCTTGCTGTGCACGCTTGGGTGCTAACCTAGACTGTTCTCCAGAGAAGATCCAGAGATCGAGTGTGTAGTTGCTTTTTACATCACTTCTGTGGTCAAGGCCACCCAGAACCTAATATCACTAAAGCTACATGAAAGATATTTAAAAAGTTGATTACAGCAGAGTTAGAACAGTGATGAAATCAACCACAGAAATTGTTCCAAATTTTGGTAGAAGCTGCTCTGTGAAACTTTCCTTTTTCAACCAGCCTACATTTTTGCTCACTGGACCAGAGAGATTACTCTGTTGTTATAAAACCAAGCTTTACTCAACAGTGCTTTGTACCAGAGAGATTATAATCTGTGAAGAAAAAATACCGGTCATTACGCAATTCAAGGGAAGGGCACAAAGGGCCCCTTTGGCCATCAAAAATATTAAAAGAAATGAGTAAAATTGTACTTTCCCAGAATATTTCTTTCCATTGATCGTGTAAGGATTCATCAGCCATTTCATCATTGGGGAAAGGCTGATGGGTTCAAACTTATGAGGGAGCATTTGTGCTGGGAACAGATGAAATCAGCGATCCAGGAAGCTTGCCAGGAGAGAGTAAGGACTTTAAGAAGGAAGACTCAAGGAAAAATCTTGCTAGTGAATCGGGACACTGCTTAGTGTATATCAAGAGTTGGCTCTCATCCTTCAGCCTGGCACTTCCTGGAAAACTTTTGGAAATTAGCCAGTGTTGTAATTAACACTGCCCTCCCCCAGCAATATGTGCTTCTCTTAGGCATGAAACAGAATAAAATCCTCATCTTTTTAGGTAGTGAGGTAACTACAAATAACAGGAAGCTCTTCATTCCTTCCTGGAAGACTGAGCATGTTTAGGAAGTGTGCATGGTGCCTGGGCCCTCATGGGCAATGAGTAGGGTTCAGAATTCTCTATTTCACCCTTTAAGTAGAGGCTGCAGACCAGGCACCCAGGGAGGCCCCAACTCAACCACTGTGGAAGGGGGGGTGGCGGCACTGGCCAACATGGGCTTGCCACCTCTGCCTTCTTGATTCCCCCGAGAGGCCTTATTTCTTCCACCTGTAGACTTTTAGGAGTCTACCAACATTTCTGCCTCCAAATCCAACCTTATCCTATATGATTAATAGCTTTTATAGCACAACAATGCTATTATGATCTCCAAATGTCCAAATGATCTCGCTGTAACTTGGGCCCTCTAGGCCCAAGAGGAAACAACCATTATAATTTATCTGGGGAGCACTAAAGAACAGTCTGTGTACTCCCCTTTGCCTGTGGTTTTAGCGTTAGATCAAAGCATGCAAGTTTCCCTGGCTGAGCTTCCAAAATGAATACAAAGGGGCTCCTTTTGTCAGAAAATTCTGTTGTTCTGCATTGCCAAAGTATTCTTCACCTTAAGAAATATTTCCCACGTATGCCCATTTCAGCACTGACCAAGCACAGTGTTACCTATCCTTCAGGACTTTGTAGAAACTTCGGTTCCTCCTTGACCCTCTAATTAGGTTAGTCCCTCTGTCTTAGTCCCCTCTGTCATCTACCCACACGACCCCGCCCATTTCCCTGTCTCACATTCAGTCCTCCTGTGGTACTCTCTCTGCCCCACTGGATGGCAAGCCACATGGGCTACCAGGCAGTACCTGTTTCATTTGCCACTGTGTCCTCTGTAAGTGGCATGGAGTGTGGTACCTCTTGGGCTCTTAATAAATACTTAATGGAATGTCGCTAAATGACAACTTCATTTTTTCTTTTATTAATGATTATTGCTGGCACTTTAAATTATAATCATTTTTACCAAAAACTGGCATACCTACAAACTTCTCAGGAACATAGATGTGTGCAGTGATAGTAATGCCTGTTATTTGCACAGCACATACAGTTTCTAAAACTCTATTTTAGCTATTATTTTATGTGATTCTCACAATCACATGGTGAGGTGAGCAGGGTGGGCACTGCTATCCTTACTTGAGGCGCAAAGAAACTGCAGCTCAGACAGTCTTCCACCACTGTCCGTGGCGAGCGAGGACTCACGTCGAGGGGCTCTGCGACTCCCGTGTCACCATCCTTCCTAATAGTTAACAAACCCTTCCACCAGGCTTTTCTCATTTACTTCCAGAAATTTGACTTTACCCTTTTAATCCAGTTCATTTGCAATTGGGTTAATATCCTTTCCTCCATCCCAAATCAGTTCTACTAAAACCACTGGCACGAAGAGTTCAAATCAGGAGCCTGGAGACCGTTTCACCTAGAATTCCAACCTGCTAATGGTGAATTTCCTACCCTACTTCCCCAAACACGTCTTCCCAGTGACAGGGCTATTTCCTGACCTTATACCCATGCATGGCACCACACTAGCACATAAATGACCTATGACACACCGTTATGGGTTCATACCGCTTTTCCATCACAGAGTGAGCTGGGAGACCCTCCACCACAGGAAGGTCCTGGAGACATGCCAACAAAAAGGGATGTCTTTTAGAACTGAATGACCATCAGGACCCTTGGAGGCTGAATTTCCATTGATTAGTGTAGGTGTTTCCTTCTCCAGTCCTGTCACTTGTCCCTGTCACGTTACTATGAGTGGACAGAGATGTTGCTGAAATACAACGTCTCACTGTTCCATTTTGTTTCCATTTCAATGAACAAGTGAAAGAGGGCCTCAGATGAGTGCCAAAGCCTCTCTAGGTGCCTCTGCTTGACAGCTGGGCCTTGACCCAGGAGCTGCTGAGAACTGTCGTGGTTTTTGGATACTTGAGTCATTATCACATCCTCCTTAAGAAATTGCCTTGTCAGTTGCTGCTTTACTCAAGTTTGGCTTGGTTAGAATTGATAAGTGATTGTTCCTGCTCCTTTCCATCAAATCTCTACTGAAAATTCTCTAGTTAGGCTCCTTACTCTCCATTTTTGTAACCTGTAGCTTCTGTGTCGTTTAAATATAATAGAACTCTGTGGCAATACTGTCTCAGGTCTTTGCTGCTTATCCTTATTACGCAGCATATCTGCAGTACGTCTTGTTTGCAAAGTAGCTTGTATTGCCTTTTTTAATTAAGAGACTTGGATTAGCCTCTGATTCTCTAGCAATTTCAAATGTACATTAAAGTAGATGAGACGATTTTTAATAATCATTAACGTGTGATTATGTATTATTGCACATATTTCTAATTAGAACTCAGAGAGTTAAATGAAACCTGCTTCTTCACAGGGCTTCACTGTAATATTCATTAATGAAGAATAATCAGCTCTGGCTGGTGTGGCTCAGTGGACTGAGTGCCAGCCTGTGAACCAAAGGATCACCAGTTCGATTCCCAGTCAGGGCACATGCCTGGATTGCAGGCAAGGTCCCCAGTGAAGGACTCAGAGAGGCAACCACACATTGATGTTTCTCTCCCTCTCTTTCTCCTTCCATTCCCCTCTGTCTAAAAATAAATAAAATCTTAAAAAAAAATCAAATAAAATGATTTGGCTCCTAGAATGATTAGCTGTGGATAACCAAGTGTGAAGGGGACCAACTTACTCTACTTATATAACCCCTTTAAAGATCATTATTCTCATAGTGAAAAAAATAAATCGGTGGCTTTATCAATGCAATGTGGCCGTCACTTTGGTTTTAATCATCCTTCCCCTCCATTCTGGAGAAGTACAAATTAGCCACATAGTATGTATGTTATTAGTGGGAAAAGAAATGTTTGTCTGATCACGAACCTCATGCTTTACAGTAATAAACGACTGGTGGCCTTAGTGCCCATGCCCACTGACCCTCCGTTCAACACCCGAAGAGCCTACACTAGTGAGGATGAAGCCTGGAAGTCGTATTTGGAGAATCCGCTGACTGCGGCCACCAAGGCAATGATGAGCATCAACGGTGACGAGGACAGTGCCGCCGCCCTCGGCCTGCTGTACGACTATTACAAGGTAGACCCTGCAGCCCCTCCCTCTGCTCCCTGCCCCCAGGGCCTCCCCTCAGTGGTGGGAAGAAGGGACAGAATCTTTATTCCAGGCCAGAGAACAAATAACGTTTCCACACTCCTACGGAGTTCAGCCTCTTCCTGTTCCCATTGGCTCCCTGATTTCGACGAAGCACAACTTGCCACCCATCAGAGGAGGGTTTCTTCTGTGTTCTCTGTTCATGTGCATGCGTACTATTTACAGATAATTCCCACTCATGCCATATTACAAATGCTTTTGCTTTATGGTTATTATTTTTCGTGACTAAAGAATATTATATTGCGTAGTTATACCATGATTTGGTGATTGCTCGGTTGTTGGGCATTTTAGGTTGCCTTTAGATTTCCATTTTGTAAGTAACATTCAGGGTTTCTAGCCTTTTCAGTTTTATAAGGAATGCTCTTGGGCTAGACTTTTGTGGCAATTCCAAAACCTAATTTTGTTACAACCCTGTCTCCATTTGTTTTGATGGGTACTAAATATTTTGAAAAGCCCTTAAAATAAAATATGTAATACACTTATATTACAAAAATACCTGCCCTACAGTACCTTCAAAATAGGAGTATTTCAAGAAAGCAAACGACAAACAGTGGTCTCTCTCAACTAGAAAGGACTATGTGTCTGGTATGACCTGCTCCCTTAGAACTGGTGAGGTGGGCAAAATCAACAAGAGTTTACTGAATGTGAGAGGGTTTATCACCCGCCTTGATGGTAAACACCACTGGCTAATGCTGGGAATTGGCTCCAAGGTGAGACTGGTGGTGTTTATTGTGCTGGTTGGGCACAGTGAACTTTTTATTTTAGAGTAAGAACTGACTCCCCACACCCCCCTCTCCCTCTGTCATGAGAAGATCTCCCAAAAGGAGCAATTTCCCTTTTAGTGAGCTTCAGACTTTTCCTATTTCCTTCCTGCTTCTTACTTCCCATTTCCTTTCAGTAGTCTCCACGTTTGCAAGCTGTGTTTTTCCCTGTTTCTCTTTTAAACCAGAGATTTCATGCTTTCCAATGATCTCCCACCACCACTGACTCTGGGACTGCCCCCAGGCCTGCTCTTCCACCAGAGTTCCCTGCAGTCACTCATTCCTCTTCCAGCTTCTTCCCATGTTCCCTTCATAACACCCAGGAGGGCTTCCTCTGTGGGGAGGTGAATGAAAGCCAAGCCAAGCCAAGCGGGCCTTATCTAAAATGCAAAACAAGGTGTGAGTAACTGACAGGTCAGGCCATCTAGGGTATTTCAATGAGGATATTATTAGCTCAGATACATGCATCTTTGATTATCAGAAAGTGCTAGAGAAATATATGAAGAATATTCCACTGGTACCCTTGCAAGTCTCTGCTGACTTTTCTTCCTTACCAAGGGAGTAGAGTTGGCAGATTTTGACAGCCCTCTTGGGAAGGCGTAAAACTCCCAATTTGGCTCCTGACATAGCAAGAAGGGCTTTTAACTTTGGGGACTTGGGCTGTAGATGACAGTATGTGTTAGGGCCTAGACTACATTTCATGTAAGTAGGGCACTTTCCTCCAGCAAACAGGTAGCACCTGAAAAAAAATGAGCCTGAAAAACGAAGATGGTAGGTTTTTCTTTCTCCTTGTCTTTGTCTGTGGTTGTTTTCTACTTTCAATTCTTTTTTTGACTGAGGAGCTCATTTGAAAAATGCAAGGATGAATTCTACATGTTTTGGAGTGAAGATTTTAAAATCTGTTTGAGGATGGTACAGAAATACAGGACTTGTCGGTTAGACTGCCTCCTGAACTAGGCCATTTCTCGGAGGTTCAGCTTGATTGGA
>VMDR010022801.1:0-15994 GCA_007922815.1 Macrotus californicus | reverse complement strand
AACACATGAAAAGCTATCTAATGTTGTTGGTCATTAGGGAAATACAAACACAAAATAAAATGAGATGCCACTGCATGTCCACCACAAGGCCCATAATCAAAAAGACAGACAATACTAAGTGTTGGAGAGGATGTGGATAAATGAGAGTTTTCCTACATTGCTGGAAATGTAAAGTGGTACAGTCACTTTGAAAAACAGTATAGCAGTTTTTTTTAAAACATTAAACAAAAACTTATCACACGATCCAGTAATTCTACTCTGAGGTATATGCCTAAAGGAAATAAAAGACATTTGTTACACAGACATGCATGCCAATGTTCCTAATAGTGTTATCAATAATAGCCCAAACATGAAAACAATGGAAATGTCTTTCAAATGATGAGTGGATAAACAAAACACAATGTGTCCATATAGTGGACCATGTCTCAACAATGAAAAGAAACAAAGCAGTGATACCTGCTACCAAGTGCAAAACCTCAGAAACCTTACACTACGCAAAAAAAGCCCGATGCAAAAGACTGCATAGTGGATGTCCCATTCCTATGGATTGTTGAGAAAAAATAAGCCTAAGGAGACAGACGCCAGGGCTCTTTCTGGAGGGACTGAAATGTTACAACTTTGGAGTATGGTAATGGTTGCACACTTCCATTAATTTACTAATAATCATTTAATTGTACACTTAAAAATGGGCGAATTTTATGGTATGTAAATGATACCTCAAAAAAGCTGTTAAAGTCACAAAAATGCAAACCATAAGTAGAAAGATTATTAAATTTGGTTTTACATTATTTATAAATAATGTAAATTATTCAATAGACATTAAAAAGTAAAATTGCTGTATATAGCTCCCAGAGAAGAACACATAATAATATGGTGGCATTCTTGAGGATTCTCAGCTCCCATGCCCTTGACCTCTACATGGCAGAATGGCATAGTGGAAAGACAACTTGGAATTATAGGTGTAAGCTATATTATTTAAAAACTGTACAAATTCCTGATTACCTGAACCTCATGTTTCCCATCTGTAAAATGACCTAATGCCCTTCTTACAGTGAAGATTAAGTGATGCATATAGCATGTGAGGCAACTTTTTTTTGCAAAAATTATAATGTTCTGTAGAAAATATTAAATGGCAATTGCTAGTACAGTTAGGTACCTTGCAGATGTCAGGGATGTTTTTTAGACATTTTACATTGTGTTATCTCATTGAATGCTCAAAAAATTAAAACCTATGAGGTATATTTCTACTTTACAATGAGGATACAGAGTAACTTGCTCAAGGCCACTGGGCAATATATAGCACAGATTGGGTTTAGCCTAGACCTGCTGGGGTCAGAGTACCAAGCTACTTTGATGCTTTACAATAGAACTAAGTAAATAAAGCAAGCCCATTCTCCAAGCTTTAGGGCTAACTCTAATGTGGAAACCCATAAGAATGTATTGGTCACTTAAGGAACCTTAATTGAGGCTCAGAACTGTCTATACCAAGGTGTCCTCCAAGTTCCCACCTGCCTAAACATTCCCACATGATTTTCCCTTCAACATGTAGTGCTCACTGAAAATTCATCTCCGTCTTCCCAAACCCACTCTATTAAACCCTCCTCCCCACTATTTCTCACTATACTTTCAGGATCGTAAGTCCAGAGATTTGGACTCATCTCCATAACTAACTAATTTCAAAGACCTGTTAAGCCTTCATTTTAGATATTTCTACCTGGGGTTGCCTCCTCCTCCTCAATGCCATACAACTAGATGGAACCTTTCCCCCTTCATACTCAGGGTATCATAGCAGCTTGCAAATCATTTTCCCCACCTCCAGTCTCTCCCTTACCTCTGTCCCAGACTTCACTATTAGACAGATATTCCTAAAATGTTATGGCCATCAAACAATTTTCTTGCCCATTACATTTTAGTTTGTCAAGATTAAAAAAAAATTTAAGTCAACTTAGTATAATACCCTTTCTGAAATGCAAAATCTCTAATTTCTATAATTCTACAGTTTTATGATTTAATCCTCTTTTCACAAAAACAGAATTAGCTGATAACCAGGTAAGTCGTTCAGAAAGGGAGAGGATTGAACATAGAGGAAACCAACAAGTTTTTGAAAGTGGAATGAGAGGCACCATGTGTTTGTCCATGTGGTTATGTAGACAAGGTAATTCCTCTCTCTTTGCATCCTCTTCACCTAGATAAGACCCTCTTATCTTCCAGGTCTCCATTTAGTCTTCTCTTCCTCTGGGAAGAGTTCTCTCATTGACTTCTCTCAAAGCAGGCTCTTCAAATAAGAGGTCTCCCAACATTCTAATATCCCTTCAGAGCCTCATGAGGTGAGTAACTAACTGATCACCGCATCAAAGTCTACAGCGGGAGCCCCAGCGAAAAGGCTGTGTTCTGTACCACTCACTGTTTCATCACCAGCACCCACCATAGTCCCTGAAACACAGTATGTGTGTAATAAACACTTACTGAATTACTGGATAAATGAATGAATGAATGAGTGAAAAAGACAGATTGATTTTGGTGACAACTTCATCAAACGCCTTGGGAACTCTCAATGATTACATGACTCCTAATGCCCTGCTAAAGCTTTCACACACTGTTGCTAGTTCTCAGAGTCACCGCAACAGGAAGCAATTTCTATTCCCAACTTTCAGAAAAGAAAACTAAGGCTCCTCAAGTCAAAGTGGCTTGCTCAGATGCTGACCATATATAAAAAATACACACCATGGCACAACCACCAAAATTTACATATAAGGCACTGGAAACAAAGAAGAAAATAAACAAACGGGACTACATCAAACTAAAAAGCTTTCGTGCAGCTTAAAAAAAAAAAAAACATCAGCAAGATGAATAGGAAACCACTATCTGGAAGAACTTTTTTGCCAATAATACATCGGACAAGGGTTTAATCTCCAAAATATACAAAGAACTAATACAACTCAATGCCAGAAACACAAACAACCTGATTAAGAAATGGGCAAAAGACCTGAAGAGACACTTCTCCAAAGAGAACATAAAGAGCACCCATAGATATAGGAAAAAAATGCTCAACATCACTAATCATCAGAGAAATGCAAATTAACACCTCAATAAGATATCACCTTATACCTGTCAGAATGACTACCGAAGTGACTAACGGGCAGGAAGTGTCTACAGCGTGACACTGTAGGCACTCCCTGCCCATCAGTCCCCAACAAGACGGAGCAGGATGTGCAAGATTTGACCATGTTACTCAGAACCACCCACAATATAAAACTTTTGAATTGCTTATTTCCGGAATTGCCTATTTAATATTTTTTGAACCACTAGTTAATTAAAGCTGCAGAAAGCAAAACTGAAGAAACAAGAAACTACGAGTGAAGAGAAGTATTGTGTGCATCTTGCCGCACAAGCTCTTTGTTTACGTATTTGTACGCGTGTAATCATTAGTAGCACTGCCTTTCACTCTCGAGTGTCCCACCTTAGTGATAGCTCATAGGACCACACTACTTAGTATGCCTCCAGCCTCTATCAGCTACTTAGAGAATATCTGAGTAACATACTGCCAAGTCAGACATTAGAGATTTTTTCTTTCTCTCTGCTCCTTTCCAGTCCCTTCCTCCTTCCTTTAATGTTTCTTTCCCTTTCCTCTTCTCATGCTTCCATGCCTTTGACTTTTAGAAATCTCTATTCTTGCCCTGACAAGCAGGTGAATGGTAGGCTTTTAGACCTTCCCATGCTCAGAGGCAATAAGGGAAATCAATCTAGTTTCATATCTCTCTACATTTTAAAGAATTTTTTATTTGTTTCATTTCAATTCAAAACAACCTCACATGTATTTGCTGAAACACACCTTTTGTTGCTTTATTTTTTTAAATCCCAGGTGCAACTTAAGGAAAACCTTAAGTTTGATTCACAAAATGTGAGTTTTCCATAGGATATTTGATATCTTCTTTGAAAGTATATACACTTTAATTTTTTTTCCTTTCAAATATCAGAAAGTTAGAGTTGATAGATTTTACTTTTAAAAAATACAAACCTAAAATTCTTTGAATTCAAAATATAGATAAATATATTTGGACTTTGTAGGTTGACGTACAGCCATACCTACTGTGTGGGTGTTTTCATTCCCTGTCATTTCTCCACCCTGATTCTCTGTCTTCAGCTAAAAAACACACCACTAAAAATGAAAATTGATGACATGTGACACTATTTTAGATCTGTGGTTTGTAAAAGTTTATGCTTTCCAAAGGTTTTTTATGTTCTTTTGTGTTTCATCGAGGTTTCTAAAGTAGATTTTTTTTTCAGAATTTGGGTTCCAAAATTGTTTTTTATGTTTAAACCTTGAGTTTGTTTTTTTACTGCATAGTCTTTTATTGATTAGGTACTGGAGGTGGGAGGAAGTTCAGGCACTTCACACCCAGGTTCTATTTCAGAGGAAAGTGACAGCTTACTTTAAAAAAAAATGTTTTATTATGTTTTGAGAATAGCTTTCGATTTATGTAAAACTTTCAAAAATAGTACAGAGAGCTCCTGTATATCTTTTACCTGTTTTCTCCTATTATTAACATCTTTCATTACTGTGATGCATTTGTCACCACTAAGGAGCTAACACTGGCACATTACCATTAATTAAATGTCACACTTTATTTGGATTTCACCAATTTTCCTTAGTATATTTTTCCTGTTCCAGAATCCCATCCAGGATACCACATCATGTTTAGTTGGCAAGTCCCTTTAGATGACTCTGTCCTGTGACAATTTCTCAGACTTTCCTTGTTTTTGATGACCTTGACAGTTTTGAGGAATATTAGTTGGGCATTTTGCAGAATGTCCCTCAGGATGGGTCCACCTAATGTTTTCCTCACAGATGTTGGGGGTTTGGGGGAGGAAGACCTCAGAGATGAGGTGGCATTCTCGTCACATCACATCAAGGGTACACGCTGTCAACATGATTCATCACAGAGGGTGTTAACCTTAATGACCTGGCAGTGGCAGTGTTTGTGAGGTTGGAAATGGGTTACTTTTCACCCGACTCCTTAATATGCAAGGAGGCAACAGGGAAAAGTTTTGAGGTGTCTGATCGCAAGTCAGGAAATATAAATTCTTAACCCTGGCCCTGCTGTTAACTTCCTGTGTCCCTTCACTCTCTAGGTCTCACCTATAATCTACAGTGTCCAGGGAAAACACCGAAAGGAAAAGAAAAAATTTTCTGAGGTCTTAGTTCTTACACAGAAGTCTCCCCACCCCTTATTGGCAGTTTCATAATCTGTAGTTTTAGTACCTGTGGTCAACTTCGATCTGAAAATATTAAGTGAAAATTTTAGAAATAAATAATTCATACATTCAAATCATGTGCCATGCTGAGTAGTGCAATGAAATCTCACAAAACCTGGAACATGACTCAAGCCCACTGTCTAGCATCTCCACCCTGTAGATGCCCCCACCAGTTAGTTACCAAGCAGCCCTCTCAGTCCTCAAATCTATTGTCTGGTATTGCAGTGCTTGTGGTCCAGTCACCCTCATTTTACTTCACAGTGGCCCCAAAGCACAAGAGTAGTTAATGCTGGCAATTAAGATATGCCCAAGAAAAGCAGTAAAGTGCTCCCTTTAAGTGAAAAGGTGAAAGTTCTTGACTTAATAAGAAAATCTTAGCAGAAGTTGCTAAGATTTATGGTAAGAAAGAATTCCTTATCTGTGAAATTATGAAGAAAGAAAAAGAAATTTGTGCCAGTTTTGCGGTTGTACCTAAAACTGCACAACTTACAGCCATAGTTCTTGATCAGGGCTTAGTTAAGATGGAAAACTCATTAAGTTTGTGGGCCAAAGACATGAACAGAAAACGGATTTCAACTGACAGCAATGTGTTGCACCAGACAGCAAGGGGTCCCCTGAAAGGTCCGACACCAAGCTATTTACTGTAAGTGAGGGATGGCTACACAGATTCAGGAATTGGTTCACATTTCATTATCTCACGTCATCACGAGAAGAAGGGTGAGACAGGAGAATGAGACATCTAGAGAGAGAGAGAGAGACCACATCCATGTGATTTTATTATAGTATATTGTCATCCTTGTTTTATTAGTGGTTGTTGATCTCTTACTGTGCCTCATTTACAAAGTGAACTTTACCATAGGTAAGTATGTGCTGGCAAACACATCATTCCAGCAGGGTTCAGTACTGTCAGTGCTTTCAGGCACCACTGGGGGTCTTGGAATATGTCCCCTGTGAGGAACGGGGAGAACTACTGTATTACACAGGATCACATTCTATTTTTTCCCACTTTATCAGTCAGAGCCCCAGTAGAAAGAAAGGTGGGGAAATTAGAGAAGAATATGATGAAGGAACTATTGACAAAGGTAAAGGGGAGATGAAGGGAGACCGCAACATTTAGTGCAGCCTTCTAGGTCTAAGTGCCAGCAAGGTGCCTGCATCACACCTACAACAAAGAGGTGAGAGGAAGGAGTGCTTATGGGGCCTTTGAGACACTGATGTGCAAACAGAGGGGGGAAGCTGTCTGAAAGGAGCTATGCCCATCATCCAAAAACTTAGCCAGCCCATGGCAAATCTGTAGGCAGGGAGCTGGTGGAATAAATTTTCTAACCTCATGCTTCTCCCTCCCTTAAATCTTCTGAAAGTGTTCCCCACCAGATGATCTAACCTGAAGCTAGAAGGCAAGGAGCCCGGTGAGACCGGACACATGGAGGATAGAGAACGGTGAGGAAGGGTAGAAAGTATCGTTGGAGGGACAAACCAAGGATATCTAGCACGCCTCTAGTTTGAATGCTGTGAATTACAACGGAATCGATTCAGCCCAGCATATAACGTGCTCAAAGTTATTTAATATAGCTATTACTTAGGTGTTTACAGAGACGGAGGACTCAATGAAGGCCCTGACAGCCCATGCCAATGTGGCATAGTTCGCATTATTACCATCTGCCATCTATGCCTTCCTTCTTTCCATCCCAGGCAAAACATGTGATCTCTCTTCCACATCAAAGCTTGAAATGTCTTCAGATAATTCCAATGAACCCTCTGGATCTCCTCTTTTCTAGCTCACTAGCCCAACTTCCTTCTAGACTAGGCAGCAAATTATATGAGTATAAGGAGTCATCCAAGTCTAAGATCTGTAATTCCATGAGAATATAAATCACTTCCTTGGAGAGATTTATATCCCTAAGGTTCATTAATGTTGCACTGAGAATTAACGTAATGAAATGAAGAGAAGAGGCCAAGACTTTGAGGGACTGGGTCAAAAAACTGAAGTTAAATTGCCTTTATCAGGGAAATAGAACAAGACATCACTCAAAAGGGAACAAGGGAAATTTGAGATTCCAGGCAAGTGAGTTAGGAGCCTCAAGTTGCATTGGACAGATAATTGTCCCTTGCATAAAACTGACCCCCAACTTAAATGTAATTCTAGAAAATAAAAGATAATAATAAGAAAATAAAGCTTTGCCAACATTGTTTTACATTTGACAAAGCTTTAATATTTTCATGTCATTTATAGCATTGCGATATAGACATTATTATGCTCATCTGGAGATGAGGAAAAAGAGGCTTAAACTGATTCCATACCTGCTCCAAAGTCACCTTCTCCTAGTACAGGGCCAGGCATATATTTGACACTCAGCAAACAAATCTGAAGGAATGAAACGTAATTCACTTAAGTGCTGAGTTAATCTTCAAGAAAGGGCTGCCCAACACTCTCTACTTCTTGGCACAATTCTTGGGCACAGAGAGAAGTCAGCCAGGGTTTCTTTTTCATGTTCTAGCCAAAGAGACTCATTTGGACACCCGCATGAAAATAATTTTTATATTCTCTAACAACTATAACTCACCCTCTATTACTTAATAAATGTGACGAATAAAAGAGTCCTTGGGAAGCCAGATAGTATTTGCGAATGTGCTGGTGTGACTTGACGGATGGATTTGGAACCCAAAGCGGGGAGCAGAGTCGCTGAAAGCTGCAGGTGTCGACAGAAACTGACTTCCGAGCCATTTCTCGGTTCTTGGATGGTGCTAATCTGGGCTTTTTAACTGATTAGAAAATCTAAAAAGTGCTGCTTGATTTTTCAGCTTGTATATTAGAACCAGCTAACTGTTGGAACTTGGCAAGCTTTTCCGTCATCCTTCCCACCTAGCGCTAGTTTTCTTCCTCACTTTGAGGACTGCAGCGCACTGAAGATGAGGCCATGAGGCCCAATGGGTTAGAAAGACTCACCTAGGGGGTATCTACATTTTTTAACCTGTCTGTGTCCTTTATGAAGTGGTTATCTGTTTCAAAATTCATCCTTTAATGCAGTGGTTCTCAATCTTGGCTGCACATTGGAATCTTCTTGGGAGCTTTAAAAAATTATAGATGGATGAATCAATAATAAATACCTATATGCAGGACCCATGTATTTAAAAATACAACCCAAAGGTGTAGCTAGGATAAGAAAAAAAACGGTACTGCTTAACCAAGCAGAATGGAAGGGTCAGTTTTTCAGAGACACAGAAAGTTGCAAGGTTTACTCTAAACCTCCTGTAGATGAGAAATTGGAAGCTCAGGGAAATTGCTAAATTTGCCTAGAATCACACAATTGAGAGTAGAATTCAAGTCTCCTGAAATCCAGGTCAGAATATTTTCTACAATTATAATTTTAGCCTGGATTACCCATAAGATATTCAGAGCAAACAACAGAGCTTGAGGTACCAAAACCTTAACAATAACAACACTAGTGGCAGCTTGACAATGGAGGTTAGCCCTTAGGATGGCCTACACTGTCATTACCAGCCTATCAAACCTTGGGTTTGGCTTAAACCAAGGTCACAGACTCTCCTGACCTCCATGTCCAGGCAGGCAGTGGACCTATGACAACATAGTAGAGAGATGGAAGCCAGATGGAAATGGAGGGTCGGTCTTTCAAATTTAAATTTTTAACAGAGCAAACAGAACAAATTGGTGACCTGAATGTCCTTACAGGGTGCTGCCTTACAAGTCTCAGCTTTCATTTACTCCCTACCCTGGTCAAATCCCAAAACACTGTCCTAGATTTCAGAAGTATCTGGACAGCAAGATCTGATCCAGAATCTTGCCATTAGTCTGCTTTTGTTGTATCACCTTCCTGTTAGATCTTGGGAAACCAGGAGCTGGAGATGTTGAGTACTGACTGGTCCAAGCCACAAGGTGACAGAGCGAGGACCAGAAAAGAAGGCTCTGTGTCCCTGTCTCGCGTTCTCCTGGCTATTGTCAGAGCCTGAGGCCAGGACTTGGAGAGAGCTGAAACGCCTCTCTTAGCTGCCAAGTCTCCCAACTGAGTTACTTTTTCTTCACTAAGCCTGGTTTTTACCTACTATAAAAATTAAAATAATAAAACTATTTACCCCATAGCATTGTTATGGGGGTTAATAATGTATATTAAATTTTAGGTCAGGGCCAGGTACCCAATCAGGACGCCCTAGGTGACATTTTTTGTCATCGTCATTGTTTTGTTGTATCAGGTTGCTCCTCATCCCAGAATAATGAACCTTCAGTTGTTCTTGATTTTAAGAATGAGATTATTTCACATTGGCTCTTTTCTCCTACAAGCCATCAGGGTGCAAACACGCTTGCAATCACCCTACCGAGAGTTTCACATGTACCAAGTTCTAATGTGCAGCTTGGTGCTCGACAGACTATCACAGACTTAGGGCTGACTGGTATATGGCCTCCCCAGGATATGACTATTCCTTTTTATGGTGTATTCATGAGAAAAAGAAAGTGGTTCTAAGAAGGAATAATAGAATCAGAAGCTTGCAAATGTTCAGACTGTTTGGACCCTGGAAAGGACACACTTTTCCCGTAGCCTGAGTGAGAGGAGTTTGGCCTGGAAACCTGGCTCGTCTTGTTTCCATCTCTGCCTCCAGTGTCTTGCCCTGGCCTCCTTTCATCTGTCATTGTGCAGTGGACTTCAGGAAGGGCATGCAAGTGTGGAGAGACGAGGGCGGACACGTTTTCCAAGCCTGCAGGCAGCCCCAAACTATGTTACTAGAGAACAGACACTCTCAGTCTTTCTAAGCATCATGTGGCTTCCAAGGGCTGTGGGGCGTGGACTTGAAAGAAAATTCCTGTACCCGTCCACTGGATCCAGCCTCCGAAAGGGAAGGATAAGCACACACTCCCTTCGATTATCTTCTGGCCTGGCTGCTGTGTTCCAGGCCATCACACAGCCTCTGTCCCTACTGCGGTACTTGTTGACAACCACAAGGTGGCATTGCAGATTAAAGTGATGTACCGCAAATCTTCCAGCGCCCAGGTGAGGCTCTGGTATTCCACACCTGGGAATTACAAAGATATTTATGCCAATCTGCTCATTTTACAGATGGCCAAACTGAGGCTCATAAACAAGGTACACCCTGCCTAGGGAGTTAGGATGGAGAATATAAGTCTCCCAAGTACTAATCAGACAAGTAAGCACTTTGCCATTTGTTATTAGGTAGCCAGACAATGGAACGCATCCCTCAATTTAGCATAGTGTGAAACATATCGATGTAGTTTTAAAAGAATAATTTTCTTTGTTAAAGGGGGTACAAGAAATTAGAATGTAAGTACCTTGCGGGCAGAAATTGAACCAATTTCGCTTGCCCCATGGAAGATCCTGGGTTCAGTTTAGAGAGCATTGATTTATGATTCCTACATGTTATCTTCCTCCTCCTTTAATTTTTTTTTAATATTCAGGCTAAATTTCTGAAAATAGGGAAAAAATTATTTCCGTCTTTATTTCTCATTTTCTCAGCTAACAAGTAGGTACTGAGACCCTACCAAGGGCAGGGGCTGGTCTGGGTTCCTACTAGAGACCTGGCCTTGTGTTTGGTGCTGAGGAGGTGGTGACAAAGGGACACTGAGGATCAGCCTTACTCTTACAGGGTTACTGTTAGCTTACTCATTGGCTTTAGGAAATTATGGAGATTAAGCACAGATATTTCTAATACCTTTCTCTTTACTCTCTTTTCTGTCTCTGGTTCCCGCACAAAATGCAGGGTCAAGCTTTGTTTCCTAACCTTAGGGGGAGCCAAGTGGCCTGTGAAGTCCAAAGGCAGGGCAATGTCAGGATGGACCTTCTGACATCACTCTCCTGCCATAGTATGCGGGGATTACCTCTCATCCCAGGTTTGTCACTGTGTGAGGCAGCTTGGGAAAGTCACTTTTCTTTGGACTTCAAGTTCCCCACGTCTAAAACTCCCTCAAAGACTCACACCTTATAGTTACAGAAAATCTAACACCCACCCTCCTCTTATGAAACTTGTTAGAAATTGAAACGTCTTGCCCACTGCTTCTGTTTGGGCTCCTTTGTACCAAAACATTTGCTGTCCAAAGAGGGTCCCTGATGACTGAATCTGGAATGTGTATTCTTTGGAAAGCTCACAGGTTGGGACCTCAGGGAAAAAGAAATGCCATCATGCTGTTTCAGAGAAATCCTCTGCCATCGGATGAAAAATCAGTGATTCTCAGTAGGAAAAATGGAAAAACAAATCATATGCCCAGATGAAGCTTTGGAAGTGTTTTGTATGTTAATGCTCATGGAAGGCAAATGGCCTCCCTCAGGACCTTGACTTTCTTGGAGTGATGTTTAAGAGCAGGCAAGATCAAGTGATGTTCAAGAATAGGTCAGATTTTCTGATTCCCTACAGGTAAAAATCCCCTCAAAGCCATCAGTGATGGAGAGGGGTCCTAAGACCCATAGGTGTGGGTCCAGAAATCTTCCTGTCACTGGCCTCTCAAGGTTTGGTCTCTCAAGCCATCAGGGGCTTTTGCTGACCAGTTTTCACGCTGTCTTGTCATCCCTACCCCACCTTCCTTTCTCCTAGGTCACAGCACTTTCTATTCTTTCACTGGTTCCTCCCATGAGGTGGTGTCCTGACCCTTCTACATCTGAGGAGTGGTGACGAAAACAGCATGTCCCCCAGAGGTCCCTGTCCAACTTCTCTGTGCCCATTCCTGTACTAAACAGAGCAATAAGGATATGAAGAAGGCATGGCCTGTGCCTTTGAAGAGCTCATTCTACAGAACAAAGCTATAAGTGTAGATAAACACACACAGAGACCTACACAGCAAAAACAAAGGCAAGAAGTTTAGACCACTGGGCTACCCTGACAAGCTTGAAAAGGCTAGAGGTTTAAAATGGCTTTCATGGATAGGACAGAAAATAGCCCATGTAGCAGACATGGAGTTCTTAGGACATCAATCTGTATTCTCAAGTTTCTAGGTGTTCTTATTCTGTTCTCATTATTTCATTAGATGGGTGTCTACATCTATTGCCAATGAATGTCACCCACATGAATATTAAAGGGAAATAAATGCATTCCCAGAGGCCAGGCTACTTACACCTTCCTTTTGTCTGCCCCCCCTTCCTCCTTTAAGTCAGGGATAGCTGAGTACTGTGAAGAGAAATTTTGTTTCATTAATCCCTTTCTTTTGTGCGGAATTGACTCAGCTGAGGCTCGGGGAGAAAATGATGTTTGCACCCAACCCAGGATGAGCCAACAGGCTGTATTCCTCTCGCAAAGGAACTCGTCTTTGCAGCAAATGCTTGTTTCTTCTTTGTTGCTGATTGCCCACGTGAGATCATTAGGCTGGAAAACACGGAGCTCTGGAGACAGGGTGTGAATGCTGCGGAGTAATGAGTTCCTCCTCTGTGCTTTTGGTGGCTGAGTCCTGCAACAGCAGGCTCTTCAAGGCTTCAGGGGAGGGGGCAGTAACTCCTCACCTATCAGGAGGCCCCTCTTCTCTTAATTAGAGTAGAACCCACTCTTTATCGTGCACTTGCAAAATATGCTGCCAGTGACAGAGCAAAGCCATGTTTATTATCTTGCTCCTTTCTCATGACAGCCCTGGGAGGCAGGTGGGGATTTCACAGTCTGCACACAAAGAGACTGAAACTGAGCATTTAAGAGGTGGATCCTCTGTCATGTCGGGCAAACTAGGCAGAAAGGCAGAGGCTGAACTTGAAGTTAGGGATTTTGACCTCAGAGCCCTTGATGATTCCTCACACCTCTCAGCTGCCTCCACGAGATGCCCTTTTGCGCACTAATGTGACTATTTGGAAAGCTCTAACCCTAAAACTGTAGCTCCTTTATTCCTCACGACCATGTGAAGTCAATACGAGTGTCCTGATATACAGCCAAGGCTCCTGAGCTTCCTTCGTGTTTCTTTACATCTTTCTATTTAGGAGACACATGGCAACTATATACAGTCGAAGGAAGGAATTGTGTATGTGTGTGTACCTCGTCAACACAACTCCCCTCCCCACTTCAAATTCTAAAAGACACAGTGGGGCAAAATCAGAATGAACCCAATCCCTCCTGCTTCTTCACTCCAGAGGAGTGGAAATTTCCATTCACAAACATGTTGTCAAAGCCCCTGTAGGGCCTAAAATGTTTAAATAAAAATTTACGCTATTTGCAACGTACTCTATATCCCCTGAATAAAAATTGGAAACGTGTTGTTTGTAAAGATGCTAAATATGCAAAGTCAAAGTTTGACTTTCTCTTATATTTACTGGTAATTTAGAATAGACCAAGAGCTTGTGAATTTATTATATTTAATTCTTCCAGAAATCATACAAGGTAGATATTGTAGATGTAGAAACTAAGGCATAGAGATGATCATAAATTTCCTAACCATTGAATGACAGAGCTCAGTCACACAGAACTCAGGGCTGCTTGATTCAAAACATCATGCACACGTTCTTGGAATTTTCCATAAGGTGCAACGGCATCTCTGGCTCCTCTGTCGCTGGAAAATACTTCTTCCAGCATTATCCAGGCCTCAACAGCTTTAGGTCAGGGAAGGCCTTGATTTTTTTTTTTAATTAGTTTGCTGGAGATGGGACACAAAATAAGGAAGACTAGGGGCCTTATTCATTCTGTGAGCTCAACGTGTAGTCCCCTTAACATGTGACAATTACAGACAACACATCCCCTACGTGTGACTTTGAGACACTGAATAATGAACGTACCTCTCAGATGCTTCTGAAAGAGCAGGAACAAAGTAGAGTAGCTCCCCACAGTCGCTGGTTTCACGTTCGGTGGTTTCCATAACCTGCAGTCAAACTTGGTCTGAAAATATTAAATGGAAAATTCCAGAAATAAATAATTTATAAGTTTTAAATGGCACACCATTCTGGGTAATGCCGTGAAATCTCAAGCACTGGCTTTCTACCGGCCCGGACGTGACTCAGCCCTTTGTCCGGCGTCTCCACGCTCTGCACGCTCTGCACGCTCTGCACGCTCCACCCATTAGTCTCCTAGTCGGTTATCAGAGCGACTGTTGGCATGGCAGTGCTTGTGTTCAAGTCACTGTTCTTTTGCTTCACCGTGGCCCCAGCAAGCAACAGCAGTGATGCTGGCAATTTGGATGTGCCAAAGAGAAGCCAGGCTGTGGTGCCTTCGTGTGAAAATGTGAAAACTCTCCACTCAATAAAGGAAGAAAAAATCATGTGCGAGGTCGCTAAGATCTACGGTAAGACTGAATCTTTTATTTATGAAATTGTGAAGAAGGAAAAAGAAATCTGTGCTACTTTTGCCACCGTACCTCAAACTGGATACATTGTGGCCACAGTGACATTTTATCATGTCACATCATCATTAAGAGGGAGGGTGCGCGCAGTAAGATATTTTGAGACAGAGAGAGAGCCCCACTTTCACCAAACTTGTATTACAGTACACTATTATAATTGTTCTATGTCATTATGATTTTTGCCTAATTTACAAGTTAAACTTCATCGTAGGTAGGTGTGAATATGAAAAAAAATAATAATACAACAGGCCCTCGAATAATGTCATTTCATTCAACCTCATTTTTGTTATATCATTGATAAGGAAAAAAATTGATTCGAAGCTGGTACCACTGTCTGCGTGAACTTTGTACATTCCCTATGTCTGAGTGAGTCATCTCTGGGGATTCTGGTTTCTTTCCATGTCCCAAAACTGTGCATGTGAAGGGAATTGGTGTGGCTCAGCTGTCCCAGCCTGAGAGCATGTGGGTGGGGATGGGTGGTCCTGCGATGGAAGGGTGTCCTGTCCATGGTGCGTCCTGTCTGGCTCCCAGAGTTGGTGGGAGAGGCTCTGCTTCCCTCCCCACTACCCGCTCCCAACCCCATGACTCTGAACTGGAATAAGTGGATTACAAAGAATTATCTTACTTGTTTTCATTCATCTTTCTTAAATGTATATAGCTCACATTTATTTCAATGTTTAATGTTAGAACTGTTTTGGAGTCTTTAGAAGTTTGGTGATGGTTTATTAACCAGAAATAGGCCGTGGAAATTAACTCTTATTTATATCAATTAGCCTATGGTAAAATTGGTTTTGTTACACATCATTTTATTTAAAGTAGCAGTTTCCAAGAACCTGTCAAGGACATTAAGTGAGCACTTATTGTGTATATAGGGTCCAGTAATACCCCCAATTTCAGGCATCCACTGAGGGCCTGGAACATTCCCCTTGGATAGGAGAACTTCTGTGTGCCCGACTGCTGCACCGGTAAGTAGTCAAGACTCAGCCTGTTAAGAGTTATCAGCTTCAGTAACATCCACTACACTCAGGTACACAGGATTCCCAAATTTGCCAGGGAGCTTCTGAGAGCCTGAGCTTGGGTGCCACCTGAAGTTGGAGTAAACTCTTTAAATAAAAATATGAAAATTACCAATGCATTTCATCCTGTAATTTGATAGGTTTAATAGTATCATATAATTAGAAGGGTTCTTAACCATCTTCCAAATCAATCATCTGTAGAGAGATCTGCCTAATATCCCACAGTAAGTCAGCTACACAGCTGGATCTTTTGATTCCAAATAAAGACCCTTTTCTTTGCATTAGTCAATGAGAATTCACTGAGCCCCTGTCACAAACCTGAGTAACAGCAAATACAACAAAAATAAGTCTTGGACCTGCTTTCCAGGTTGAGTAGGAGATAGAACAATAAATAAAATGTATGCAAAAACTATAATTATATAAAATAATAATAGCCAACACATTAATTGGGATATTA